>JACXGM010015126.1:0-21552 GCA_016801145.1 Umbra pygmaea | reverse complement strand
TCCAGAGCCACCGTGCACAGGCGTGTGCAGGAAATGGGCTACATGTGCCGCATTCCCCAGGTCAAGCCACTTTTGAACCAGAAACAGCGGCAGAAGCGCCTGACCTGGGCTACAGAGAAGCAGCACAACAAAACAACAACAAATTTTGCATGTCATTCGGAAATCAAGGTGCCAGAGTCTGGAGGAAGACTGGGGAGAATGAAATGCCAAAATGCCTGAAGTCCAGTGTCAAGTACCCACAGTCAGTGATTGTCTGGGCTGCCGTGTCTGCTTCTGGTGTTGGTCCACTGTGTTTTATCAAGGGCAGGGTCAATGCAGCTAGCTATCAGGAGATTTTGGAGCATTTCATGCTTCCATCTGCTGAAAAGCTTCATGGAGATGAAGATTTTATTTTTCAGCACGACCTGGCACCTGCTCACAGTGCCAAAACCACTGGTAAATGGTTTATTGACCATGGTATTACTGTGCTCAATTGGCCTGCCAACTCTCCTGACCTGAACCCCATAAAGAATCTGTGGGATATTGTGAAGAGGAAGTTGAGAAACGCAAGACCCAACACTCTGGATGAGCTTAAGGCCTCTATCGAAGCATCCTGGGCCTCATCACACCTCAGCAGTGCCACAGGCTGATTGCCTCCATGCCACGCCGCATTGAAGCAGTCATTTTTGCAAAAGGATTCCCGACCAAGTATTGAGTGCATAACTGATTATTTGAAGGTTGACTTTCTTCTTTTTTTTGTATTACAAACACTTCTTTTATTGGTCAGATGAAATATGCTAATTCTTTGAGATAGGAATTTTGGGTTTTCATGAGCTGTATGCCAAAATAATCAGTATTAAAACAATAAATGACCTGAAATATTTCAGTTGGTGTGCAATGAATCTAAAATACATGAAAGTTTAATTTTTATCATTACATTATGGAAAAAAATTAACTTTATCACAATATGCTAATTTCTTGAGAAGGACCTGTATAATTTAAGTGATACCAATTTGCACAGTAATCACATTGCTCGTTTTCTCTCTTATTTGGTGATTTACAGAAACACAACAGTTTTATTGGTTCTCCTAAACTGTGTGCCATATTCTTTACCATATTTACTTTTTGATGCATTTCTCCTCTCCATTTTCTGTTCAATTGGTGTTGTTGGATAATTTACGTTAGTGTCTTTGAGTGTGTTGTGTTGAAGTTAGGAACTGCGAGTGACAGCACTATCTCATCACAGATGGATGAAAGATTTAAAGAGCTGGCCAACTTCACCTCTTCCTTAATCGATTTAGCAAGTAAATGTTACCCCTATTATTGGCCCAAATAATACTCCTAAGCTTTTTAACACTCTAGTAAAAATGGGCTTTCCAGTTGGCAACTTGCATATTTTGGCAACTTCCCTCCCAAAATCAAAAATCGAAAATCGAAGTTTCTTTATGCTAGATCACAGCATGTATTGCATTTGAAACCATGAGATAATCTACAGATTTGGTTGTACTCTTGTTCTTTGATGAATCTTATCTTTCTGGTGATCCCCATCGCCACGACTACCCCCATATAATTTATCAGTCAAATCCAATGCTTTGCTAAGAAGGAAATTAAACTTTATATTGATCCCACTGTGTTGGACCACTTCTGTTCCCATTTCTCATTTCTCTTTGAGACAATATATTTTAATAGTTCCTTAAACACAATACAATTTGATTTGATTACAATTTACTAGCTTTAAAATTAATTTACAATGATTATTTAATGCATTGGAATGTGCACTATTATTTTGAAAAACAAAATTCATATTCGTGTTGCTAGATGAAAGAATGTAAATCTTCTTTTCGGGAAGCGTTGTGATTGGAGACCAACAGCCGTTCACAATTGATCTTCTTTCATTCTCTGATTATTTGATTTTGTAGCACATTTGTAACACTGTTGCAAGTTGAGCGAGCGTGTGTGTCAACAATTGAGCACGCTGAGAGTGAAGAGGTTGAGAGAGAGCGGCAGGCTTGACCGGAGCTCGCAGCAGCGTCTGCCTGCACATAGGTGCTCGCTCACTAACTCGCTCTGAGTAAACTGTTTGAGAATATAATGTAATTGTGCTTGCAATATATAGTTCTCTGTGCTCAAAACGTACGATTACTTGCTCAGGAATGAGGTACATACATAACGCAATAACTACTGACCAACAGCTCTGTGGCGGCTCTGTGGCGGCTCTGTGGTGGCTCTGTGGCGGCTCTGTGGAGGCTGCCAGACAGCAGTCACAGATTTGGCGCTGCCACTCAGAGGATCTCGCTGTCACTCTTTACACTTGCGTGTATGGCGGGGTTTAAAACATTACTGCCAAAGTCTGTAAGTACAGTAGCTTGTTTAACATCCAAAGAAAGTCATTGTACCTCAAGAGTTAATAAAAAGTACAGACTAGCTCACCGTTTCATTAATAATAAGCCTTATTCACACTTCTGCATTCATATCAACATGTGTCATAGATGGGCAAATGTCCTTTGCACTACTAGTGTTATAAGCTCCTATAGAGATTGCTAATGTGTCGTCATCATGACATATTCCCGCAAAGCATTTTGGGAATCCGTGGCACAAATTTCAGACGCCCATGCGAACTGTCTTTTTATTCAACAGTCCCTAATATCTTTTATTTAACAGGCTCATACACCAATAGCTCCAAAAGTGTTTTACTAGAAAGCGCATTTAGTAAGATCATTAAACGAGACAAACTTTTCACAATTTACCATTTAACTTATGCATGATGTGTTTGTCTTAGTAAGTTAGCTACGTTGTTTTGTTGAATTCTGAATGCATGGAAATAAACGAGAGAGCGAGGAGTGTGGTGCTTACAACATTAGCATTCCTTTGAATGGACAACAGTTTTCTTCCACACGTTTACAATCTCCTGGTCCTGGACCGATCCATCTGTACAAAAGCCCTGGGCCTGCCTGCTGCCGCGACTTAAAGTTACTGAAAACATTGCGTGTGTATGCATTAACACCAGGGTTCGAATTATGATTTCATCTAACATTGGACTTCATTCGAGTTCAACGTTTATTAATACAGGAGTAGAGAAACAACAATAATTACAAATCACCTTATATCGCCCTGTTGCTATACTGATGGTAAGATTTCGATGTCCTCGTGGCAAGAATGGGCTCTTCTATAAGTGGTTTGGTATCCTTTGGTATTTAAATAACTTTTGACTTTACAACAAGCAGCAACCGATGTGTAACATGATCAAAAACACACCCATCGCGATATGCACTCAGCAGTAGATTAAACCTAATGCGTTCTTTTGGAAAACATGTTTCTTTTAGGCTGTTTATTAACATAAGTATCGTAATATATATTAAAGGAAAAAGTGCATTTTTTGTGATCTAAATGATAGTGCTGATGATTTTTAGAGACCCCCACAGGTGTATGATTTTACTGCTTTCATGTGAGCTCCCAAGTAATTCGAACCTTGACTAGCACTTAATATCATATAGTTGTATGGGTGCTGAAAGTTGGGCAACAGCCAACATGTTGACGTCCTGCCGGCCCTTGACCAATCGCTATGCTCGTAAGGATCCAGTCCTTTCTTTTCCTTTATTTTCTCGTCATATCTCTTCTTTGCATTAGGATTTAGTTTTAGGCGATATGGTCCGAAAATGTTTGTTTTAGCCCGCTGCAATTTGTAGGATTCTGTTTTTCACGCTAAGTTTTCATGCCAGAGCACTAGCCTGGTATGCCAGCTCATATACTGGCCAAACATACCCCTAATTCTTTGCGTTTTGATGACGTTGCCGCCCACTTGGTCATATGTCTTAGCAATCTCTATTGTGTACACTGGGGTAGAATATAATGTAGGAGATCAATGGCAAAAGTGAATGTAGTGTGCCTCCGTGTTGTAAATAAAAAGATAAATTTCCCTATCTGTCATTCCACGCCTTTCCATCAGACTAAAAAACGAAAGTGTAAAAGATGTTAATCGTGACAAATGAAACATGTTTAAAATAAAGTGCGCATCTACGTTTGTGTGTGGGCAACATTTAAACCATGATAACTAGGTTTCCAGCTGAGTAACATTAATGAAGCGCTTAGAAACTGGAGTTTTACCTTCCTGGTGTCATTGGATTATTGGTCGATCGCCGACACAGTACTCTGTAATTTGAAGCGCAAGGGCTTGGCGTGGAGTCAGTGTCAGATGTAGTGGATCACTGACCTGCTAACTTCTTACAGGTAATAATGCTAATATAAATTAAGCAGCTGTTGAAAACGGCGACCCAACTCCTCCTCCCGGTATGCTATATTTTCATTCAGCTGATAATGAGTGACATGTTTTTTTAATGGTAGAAAAGGTGGTAACACTATTTCAATAGTCTGTAAAGCATCTACAGATTGACTGTCAATAACATGTAAATGAACTAAGACTAATCCAAAACGTCATAACTTGTAGCCCTTCTCCGTTTTTTGTTTTGTTATGAATTCGACATCTATAATTAACACATAGCACAAATAAATGTTTGGTAACTTTAAAGAGGTGAAAATAAACTTGTTCACGCTATTACTAAATACCAGAAATTAATTTACCTTATTTATGTAATATAATTAATGTTTTATAGTCCTTATTTATTGCAAAGAACATAGTGCTTTTCAATTGAGATGTATATTATGGAAAATTGTGCACTGTACTGTCTCATAAATTACCAATATGGGAAAATATAAAACCAAGTTTACCTTGGTAAAGAGATACAGATAAATAAACACCTTTTGCCACATTTCAGGCTTCAAACATAAAGATATGAAACTGTAATTTTTAGTGAAGAATCAACAACACGTGGGACACAATCATGAAGTGGAACCAAATTTATTGGATAATTCAAACTTTTTTAACAAATAAAAAACTGAAAAATTGGGCGTGCAAAATTATTCAGCCCCCTTAAGTTAATACTTTGTAGCGCCACCTTTTGCTGCGATTACAGCTGTAAATTGCTTGGGGTATGTCTCTAGCAGTTTTGCACATCGAGAGACTGAAATTTTTGCCCATTCCTCCTTGCAAAACAGCTCGAGCTCAGTGAGGTTGGATGGAGAGCGTTTGTGAACAGCGGTTTTCAGTTCTTTCCACAGATTCTCGATTGGATTCAGGTCTGGTCTTTGACTTGGCCATTCTAACACCTGGATATGTTTATTTGTGAACCATTCCATTGTAGATTTTGCTTTATGTTTTGGATCATTGGGCCCTATTTTAACGATCTAAAACGCAAGTATCAAACGCGAAACGCAAGTTAGATTGTGGGAGGGTCCCGGGCGCTGTTGCTATTTTACCGGCGGGATAAATGATTCTTGCGCCCGACGCATATCTGAAATGGGTAGGTCTAAAGTAGCTTCATTAGTCATAAGTGTGGTTTGGGCGTAACGTGCAATAAACCAATCAGATTGCCATCTCACATTACCTTTAAGAGCAGGCGCGCTTGTTCCATGGCGGATTGCTATTATAACAGCGATTTTCTATTGATTTTTATTTTTACAAAATGTAAATAAAGAAATGTCACAAGACAGCCTATTTTTCGATGTTTTGGACTCACTCTCACTGAATCACAAGGTTTTGAATGCATGGTAATATTTTTGCAATGTAGACCGAGATTAGACTGAGATTACTCTTCTGTCAAAGAAGCTTTCCTCTCCCGTTCTGCATTTCTGGGCATTTAAGTGACCCATTTCAACATCACGTCTCCCGAAGTCCTCTAATATTTCCTGATTAATGTCATCAACACATCCATGATTCATGGAAATGTTGCGTAAAATACAACAAGCCATAAAAGAATGCTGCGACTTGAGTAGTGTAGTACCTGTTCTATCCAAACACCTGACGCGCATTTTCAGTGTGCCAAATGTTAATTCAATTAGGCTACGCTGCGTGTTTGTGTGTGTTTTTGATTAAACGGCATTTTACGCACTTGCTGGCATCATAAATTGTGTCATCATTAACCATGTCTTTAACGGATAGCTGTTCTCCCCTTCACAGCCACCCATCCAAGAGGGGATTCCTCATGGCAAAGTAGCCATAAATGAGTCGTGGCTTGAGCCTGAGTAATTCTGAGTAAAGACATGGGTGATTTTACTATTAGCATCGCAAATTACGTGTGTATACTTGTTGATTGAATGGGTTCCCTTGAGGTTGATGTATATCAGTGCAAATAATTAATTATGAATAATTTGAGTAAATGTGTACACTAGATGTATACCTATTTTTCACATTTTCGGACACCACAATGACTTGCTCGTGTGGTAATATTTTTCCTTCTAATTATATATTGCAATAATAAAGAACTGCTGCATTTGTGTAGATGAGAGGAGCAAAGTGTATGCGCGTTGTGCACACGCTACATTATGGTTAAGCATGCGCCCTTAAAATAGCATATGAATAACAAGCCACTGACTTTAAACCAGGTTTTTCCTGGTCAGTAGCGGAATGGTTTTCGGGGACTGCAAGATAGCACCAGGGAACGTTTGCACCGGAACACGCCTCTTCTTTTCGCTGAACCGCCCAACGAACGCAAGTTCATTCCCTAATTTACCGATGCGCATCTGTGGAGGGAAAAGTCCCATATGCGTCGGGTGTAAGACAGCAATGATACATGCGTTTGTGTTAAAAATCAATTGCGCTGGGTGTAAGATAGGGCCCATTGTCTTGTTGGAAGACAAATCTCGATCCCAGTCTCAGGTCTTTCGCAGACTCCATCAGGTTCTTCCAGAATGGTCCTGTATTTGGCTCCATCAATCTTCCCATCAATTTTAGCCATCTTCGCTGTCCCTGCTGAAGAAAAGCAGGCCCAAACCATGATACTGCCACCACCATGTTTGACAGTGGGGATGGTGTGTTTAAAGTGATGAGCTGTGTTGCTTTTATGCCAAACATAAAGTTTTGTATTGCTGCCAAAAAGTTTGATTTTGGTTTAATCTGACCAGAGCACCTTCTTCCACATGTTTGGTGTGTCTCCCAGGTGGCTTGTGGCAAACTTTAAACAACACTTTTAATGGATATCTTTCTGAAATGGCTTTCTTCTTGCCACTCTTCCATAAAGGCCAGATTTGTGTAGTATACGACTGATTGTTGTCCTATGGACAGACTCGCCCACCTCAGCTGTAGATCTCCGCAGTTCATCCAGAGTGATCATGGGCCTCTTGGCTGCATCTCTGATCAGTCTTCTCCTTGTATGAGCTGAAAGTATAAAGGGACGGCCAGGTCTTGGTAGATTTGCAGTGGTCTGATACTCCTTCCATTTCAATATTATCGCTTGCACAGTGCTCCTTGGGATGTTTAAAGCTTGGGAAATCTTTCTGTATCCAAATCCGGCTTTGAACTTCTCCACAACAGTATCTCGGACCTGCCTGGTGTGTTCCTTTTTCTTCATGATGCTCTGTGTGCTTTCAACGAACCTCTGAGACTATCACAGAGCAGGTGCATTTATACGGAGACTTGATTACACACAGGTGGATTCTATTTATTATCATTAGTCATTTAGGTCAACATTGGATCATTCAGAGATCCTCACTGAACTTCTGGAGAGAGTTTGCTACACTGAAAGTAAAGGGGCTGAATAATTTTGCTCGCCCAATTTGTCAGTTTTTTATTTGTTAAAAAAGTTTGAAATATCCAATAAATTTCGTTCCACTTTATGATTGTGTCCCACTTGTTGTTGCTTCTTCACAAAAAAATTACAGTTTTATATCTTTATGTTTGAAGCCTGAAATGTGGCAAAAGGTCGAAATGTGGCAAAAGGTCGAAATGTTCAAGGGGGCGGAATACTTTCGCAAGGCACTGTATAAGGTTTTCTGGCTCTGTATTCTGTTTTAGTTCTTTGTCTCCCTCTTGTGGTTAGTAGTCATCAGTTCCTCCCTTACCTATAGCTCTCCTCCCTGATTAGTTCATTCCTATCAGCTGTTTGTTGTTTGTCTTCCCTTTCCCTCTGTATTTAAAGTTCTAGTCCTGTTTAGTTAGTTGCTGGGTCATTATTCCTGTACCGTGTTGGAAGCAGTCCTGTCAGCTCTTGATTAAGCCTATGTAGTCCTACATTGACATTTTGCCTGTGAGTATTCTGTCATGTTGTTCATATAGTTTATTTCCAGTACTCAAGTTTGTTTTTTGTTCTCTGCCCTGCGTCTCTTTTGTTTGTAGTTTTCCCAGTATAGGCGCTTCTATGTGTGTTTTTGGTAAACTTTTGCTTTGTCCTTTTGATTATGAGTAATAAACCTTTAAATCCTTCTGGTTAATAAAGATACTTTATTTAAGAATTGCTTTGGACCTGTTTGGGTTGTTTCACACCTGCCTGGCAGCCCGATCGTTACAGAATGACCCCGCCTAATTTCAAAGCCAGGCTTGGGCCTGGCTTTGGAGGTCATAAGGGTAGGTTGCCAGTTCCATTGCCGGAGTATGGCAGCTCTGATGAGGAGGAAGAATTTCTGTGGCACTTATATGTGGATGGCGACTATGTTCTTCCCTGTCGCGTCTTTGAGACTCCTGCCCATTTTGAAGCTCCCAAAATGGCCTCCCGCCTGAGTCTCAAGATCAGCCCCAGTTCCAAGATGGCTACCAGCCCCAGTTCCAAGATGGCCACCGGCCCCAGTTCCAAGATTGCCGATCCCACGATGGCCACCGGCCCCAGTTCCAAGATGGCCACCGGCCCCAGTTCCAAGATGGCCACCGGCCCCAGTTCCAAGATGGCCACCGGCCCCAGTTCCAAGATTGCCGATCACAAGATCACCACCAGCCCCAGTTCCAAGATGGCCACCGGCCCCAGTTCCAAGATGGCCACCGGCCCCAGTTCCAAGATGGCCACCGGCCCCAGTTCCAAGATGGCCACCGGCCCCAGTTCCAAGATGGCCACTTGCCCCAGTTCCAAGATAGACACCATCTTTACTGTGTGAAGGAAAGACCCAGAAGTGGATGGGGACTATCACGAGTGGATGAACCAAGGCGGCCAAGCACTCAGTGACCATCCAGACCTGGTTCAATATTTCTTTTCGTGGAGAGCCGGTTTTGGGTCAATCAAGAAGGAGGCTGAGACGTTCCCGTTGAAGCGGATGCTCACCTGATCCCCTCATCTACTGACCTGTTTGGAAGCCACCGTGGCCCCTCAAGAACCTCGGTCTTCCTTCGGGGCCCCTCGATGTCATGTCAGGACACTAAGAGCACAGGTTCGGACGCCTATAGGTTGGGTGGGTAAGGTCGCTCCCGTGCCTGGACCACAAGAGGCCACTGCTCTCGCTCCACGGTCACACAAGAGGCTGCAGCTCTCGCTCCATGGCTACAAGAGGCCGTTGCGCTCGCTCCACGGCCACAAAAGGCCAGCTCTCTCCCTTCACGGCCGCCAGAGGCCGCTCCACGGCCGCCAGAGGCCGCTCTCCCTATTCGGCCACCAGAGGCCGCTCTCCCTATTCGGCCCCCAGAGGCCGCTCTCCCTCCTCGGCCCCCAGAGGCCGCTCTCCCTCCTCGGCCGCCAGAGGCCGCTCTCCCTCCTCGGCCGCCAGAGGCCGCTCTCCCTCCTCGGCCGCCAGAGGCCGCTCTCCCTCCTCGGCCGCCAGAGGCCGCTCTCCCTCCTCGGCCGCCAGAGGCCGCTCTCCCTCCTCGGCCGCCAGAGGCCGCTCTCCCTCCTCGGCCGCCAGAGGCCGCTCTCCCTCCTCGGCCTCAAGAGGCCGCTCTCCCTCCTCGGCCTCAAGAGGCCGCTCTCGTCTCCCGGCCACAAGAGGTCGCTCTCGTCTCCCGGCCACAAGAGGTCGCTCTCGTCTCCCGGCCACAAGAGGTCGCTCTCGTCTCCCGGCCACAAGAGAGGCCCACTGAGCCTTTCCTTGTCCCCGAGCCTGAGCCTTTTCTTGTCCCCGAGCCTGAGCCTTTCCTTGTCCCCGAGCCTGAGCCTTTCCTTGTCCCCGAGCCTGAGCCTTTCCTTTTTTTCCTTTTTTTATGGGAAGGATCAGCTTAAGTATTCGACATAGGTATTGTCTTCGTTCTAAAATATGTATAATTTCCAATCCCACATTTTTTTTTTATTATTGCTGTCTATATTTTACCCCCATCCTAACCTTTACCTGACCAATAGTTGAGACCAATTACATTTGACATTTTAACATTTAGCTCTCGCTTATACATTTTATATTTTCCTCAATCATTATTTATTTGATCAACTCTTTATTTAAGTTCAATATTGTCCATATATCTCTTAGCCACAGCCATATTGGGTTTCTATTTGCCATGTGTATTTCTACTGTACTGTGATGCTTCACATAATTATGAAACATTTCTATTGTCAATGACTCAACCTATTTGGAATTAAAGATAAATCTTTTTGCTAAAATAATTATCATATTATTAATTGTCTGACTATTACATTTTAAATCTCCAAGTATTGCAATTTGTTAAGTTAATTCACTCCATCATCTATATACACTTTCTTAGCCTTTGGTGCAAGTGAAAATGACATAAAAAAATAATCAAGACGACTAGCTTGGTTAAGCCTCCGCCATGTATATCTTATCATTCTAGGATATTTAAGCCTCCATATATCCACCAACTCTAGAACGTTCATGAAATTATTTATTTCCTTTAGTGCTTGTGGGTGATAGTTTATGTTATTACCTTTTCTATCCAAACTAAAGTTCAACGTTGTGTTATAATCCCCAACCATAATTATATAGCCCTGTGTTGCCTGTAGATTTAATAGTTTCTCATATATCTCTTTAAAGAATAGTGGATAATCTTTATTTGGACCATATAGGTTAATAATCCATATCTGTTTCAACTCTATTACCGTCTTAAAAATTATCCATCTACCTTCAGAATCTAAAAAGACATTGTCAACATTTATATTAGTATTATTTTTAAATAATATCATCACCCCTTTTGAATTTGTTTGTCCATGGGAGAAATAGACTTCACCATCCCATTCCTTTTTCCAAAAAACTTCATTTAAAGCTGATGTTGAATGTGTTTCTTGTAAACAGTAAATATTGTATTCCATTTCTTTTAACCAGGTAAATACTGCTCTTCTTTTCTTGTTATCTGCTAATCCATTACAATTATAGCTGGATATACTTATTTCTCCAGTTACCATACTGTGATCCTTAATTCCATTTTATTTATCCCGATATACCTTTTTATAATCACCTTAGCGATATGGCTTAAATATTGCTTATCTTTAATGATATACCATAATATTTGGAAAGCTAGAAAGTACAAAATGTCCCATTGGTCCTCCCCATTCCTCCCAATATATTCCTTCCAATTCCCCAAATTAACCTTTATCACAATACCCCTCAACGCAACCCTAATCCACACCCTCCCAAGCCCTGTTCTAGGTAGCGCTCTTCCCCAACACCAAGCATGTTGTGCCATATATAGTGTACAATCAAACCTACTATCAATAGTATTCCAATTACCCTTATCTCGATTTGTGTAGCGCTTAATGTATTTTAACTCCAAAGATACATTATTTTAAGTTTAATTTTGTAGCTATTTTTCATTTCCCGAAAGTATTTGGCTTCTATTAATACCTGTTCTACCCCATTCAATGCTTCCATTATAGAGACACCTCATATAATCAGCTGATATTTTAGTGAATATTATTGTTATAGTAAAAATATATATATTAACTCACATGCATCAATTTGTGGGTTACAAACATAATCACACATTCCTAAATCAGCCAATTCATTCATCCCAAGCCATTATCCCAGCTGATGTATAATGGTTGCACTCCCCCAATATCCTATTCTGCCACAGCTGCATGATGGACTGCAAAGCATTCAAGTGTTGCAAAGGCTTTATAAAGCATTTATAATTGGTAACTTGGGCATCACTTTAAAATAAGTTATCATTTCATGTGTTATATAGGTTTGTAAGGCATTTATAACTGGTATTTGGTATGTCACTTTAGAATAAGGTGTTTCAGGTCTAATAAAGGGTTCATAACTCATTTGTAATTGGTAATTTGGACATTATTTTAAAATAAGCTGTCCTTTCATGTGTTATTTAGGTTTATAATGCATTTTATATAGTAATAGGCACATCAATTCAGGTTTTTACCTCATAATAATGTGCTTAAAAGTGACAAACACATTCAAATGTTATAGTGCACTATATCACAGTCAGTGGGTTTTTAATGACTGCTAGTAAATGAGAATATTTAACACCAAATGAGAAGACTGAACACCAACAGTATGTACATGTATGATTTCATGTTAGACCATTTAATAAACAACCACCATGACTCCAAACTAGGTAGAGAATAATCAGATACAGTGTTGAATGGAAAGATTAAAGCATCACAACATTACAATTGAAAGTGGAGAAATAACCACAAATGACTATATTGTTCAACTGCAACCACTAAAATTAAGGAAAATAAGTGTAATTCTTATTAACATTTATAACAATATTTATAAATTATTAATAATTGAAAAATAAGAAAAAAGTAAATATCTGGTAACCTGACCCGCTTTTTGACTTTTGTGAAGAATGTGCTTACAGAGGGTTTATAATGCATTTACAAATGCTTAAATAACCATTAATAGTGTTATTATAAACCCCTTATAGACCCTTTATAAATGGTACCTTATTCTAAAGTGTTACCGAAGAAGTCTTAGTTCTTTGAGTTCAGCTCATGATAAATGGGACCAAAAACTAAAGTGTTGCGTTAATATTTTTGTTCAGTGTAGTTACATTTCCATTGTGATTGTTTTGGAGCTGTTGAGGCAGAGGGTTATATCTGGTATTTTTTTCCACTTACATCTATGTTGATGTTAGTTTTGGTCGTAGTGTTTCTTGATCATAATTCAAGGGCTGATTCTAAGCACTGGGCCTTATGCTTGTTTGTATTTGGGTTTTGTCTGTAATGTTCAATTTCTCATTTTACCTATGTGGTGTGGTGGTAATTGTCTTACTGTTGTGGTCCACCACTTGAAGCAATGTAAAGAAAACACTGTAATATTGGCTGTCTCAATGTGTGTGTATGCCAGTTCACCATACTTACATGTGGATTATGAATGGCACTCATTGGTGGGCCGTCAGGGCCTGCAAGGCCTTCTCTGCAGTCCCAAAGATAATCAGAATCAGAATTGTATTTTTGTACTTCTTTAATATATTTTTTCATTAACACTATATACATTTTACAAAGTTCATTTAAATTAGTCTATATGGTGATTTCATTGCTACAGTATGTTCTTTTCAGTTGCCTTGCTTTTAGCGCAGCTCATGTAAATGGAAGCTTTTATCCAATAAGATTTTTTCATCTGTGTTGTCTCTGGGTAAATTAGGGCCTTCAGAATTCTGATTGGCTTCAACAGCAGACAATATTCAATCAGGACAATGTTGTTGATTGTCATATTTTTAACCAATTAGATTTCGACTTTACCATGTTGGGTGTGATCTTTGACCAAGTAAAGCGTTCCTGCAGGCCTAGCCTTACGTCAGCATCGTTTCTGTTGCTGATAGGATCATGGGAGTGGCAGTATAAAAGTTCGCCATCTGAACAAGAACTAGCTTAGCTCTCCCGTCTCCGATTTCTTTAAACTTTCAATTTTTAGATTGTTAGACTTTTTACTTTTAGCAGAATGGCAGATGGAGGTGAAGAAGTAGCTTTGGTGGCGAATATAGGACTGGGCACTGGGCAATATCTTTTATTGGAACTTAACGCAAAGATGTGCTGTACAACCCGTCATAGAAGTCTTTTTAAAAGAGAAAGGAGGACGGACTTTGTTTTCGAATAAAGAGCAGCTTTGGTGAGTTTGATGGATTTTTATATATTTTTACTAGCCGGGCCTTAACTAGGGATGGGCCGATACCGATACCAGTACATTTAAGTACAGGAACGAATGAAAGATGCAATTCGGTGCATACTGTAACTGTAGAAAACGCCCTGGACCTAGCTTCTGAAAGACACCTTCAGCGAGGAAAGACAAACGTTGGTAGTTTGCAAAACTTCTGGGTGAACAAAATACTGGTATTTCTGAGTTCTGACATACCAACGTTAAGAAATATAACTTAAAGGAAATACAATGTAGCCTATTTATATTTTGTTCTATAGATTTCAGTGATAGTACAGCTAATTGTGTACCAATTATAATAAAACATTAAAATACCTTAACAGAATAATATGATTAGGTAATTATCCCTGTTTTGGAGAAAATTACTTCAAACAGACATTCTCATCTTACACAAAACTTCTGCAATGCTTAGTTAGGGCAAATTCGAACACAAACGTCTATTGCGTTCGTGTTTACAAACGTGTTTCTCCCCCTTAATTAGGGAAGGAGACGTAAACCATTGACATCTAATAAATATTACACATTCTTGACCTGCAATGTAAATGATGTTCTTATAGATATGTAGGAATATTTACTTTTCTATATTTGAATTGGCTGATAAACATCTAAGAAATAGCAGATTTTAGCTTAATAAATGTGACATTTTGCATAGTTCTTAAAAGTACTCCTATTGGTACTCGTATCCCAAAATGAAATACTCTGTACTTGTACTCGTTCCATAAAAATTGTTATCGGCCCATCCCTAGCCTTAAAGTTTCTTAACGGGGCTTAGTGCATACTGTATTTGTATTCAAGCAGGGGGAGATAAACAGACACACTTCATCCTGGCGCCAGGCCTGTTAATACTGGTTAATTATTACTGCTCGCTTGTTTTAGATCACTACTGGTGTGAAGCATGTTCAGATTGTATATATATAAGGTCTATGGTTCAGATTCAGTGGTCTTAGTGGGCTGTGCCTTTGAGTGTGCGTAAACCTGGGGGGGTATTCCATAAATGCCGCTTAGAAAAGCAAAGATTAAAGTCCAAAACGAGACTTGAATTAACCGAAGTAATCAGCTGCGCTTAAATTGGTTCCATAACTGTAAGTTGAAGCTCATGTGATCTCACTAATTCAAACTAGGTTCAAATAGTCTAGCTAATAGCGCATGCACGCCATTCTTAAGAAGCCCTGATGGTGGAGCATAGATTCATCAATTTATTATGGCAAATAAGTGGAAAGCAAGAGCAGCGATGTTCACCGCGACTGAGCAGCGTTTGCTTTTAGAAACATTAGATTGCCAAAAAAGGAATACTACAGCAATTAATCAAACAAAAGAGAAAGGCTGGCAAGAAATTATGGAGCTAAAACAGTCTCAATAAAGATAAATGCACACAATACATTCACATATGCACACACAGGATTCATACATGCACACACATGATTCATACATGGACACACATGATTCATAAATACACACACAGGATACACAAATGCACAGAAAATTCACAAATGCACACACAAAAATTGAAAAGCACAGAGAATTCACAAATGCATACAAAATTCACAAATGCACACAAAATTCATAAATGCACACACAATTCAGAAAGGCAAACAAAATTTACAACTGCACACAAGATTTATAAATGCACAGGACCTGATTCAGAAATGTATTTCTGATGCATGTATGAATCATGTGTGTGCCTGTATGAATCCTGTTTGTGCATATGTGAATGTAGTGTGTGCATTTATCTTTATTGAGACTGTTTTAGCTCCATAAGAAATTGCTGATCGTTTAAATGTGTAGCAACTACTTAGAAATGTACATTACTATAATCAATGAAAGTCAAATACAATATTTGTCACAATACATTGACGTGTGTGTTTGTGTGTGAGAGAATAATGACAGCAATTTAAGTGAAGAAAAAATAACATTTTTGTTTCAGAATAATAGCGCTCATTCCATTGCATAAAATAATCATTGTAAATTCATTTTAAAGATAGTGAATTATAATCAAATCAAATTAATAGCATTCGAGGGTTTGAGACTATATTTGGGTTAAACACATCCTATTGAACATGTATCCATAGCACAGGTTTTGGCACGAGGAATAGGTTAGTTCAAATGAGACAATATATTCATAACATTTAGTGTCCTACACATCTTAAACAATTGTTATTAAACACATTATTTTTTTTTTCCTATCAAACTATTTTAATAGTTCCTTAAACACACAACAGGATTTGATTTGATTAAAATTCACTAGCTTTAAAATGAATTTACAATGATTATTTCATGCATTGGAATGAGCGCTATTATTCTGAAAATAAATCTGCGTTCGACTATAAAAAAAACTCTGCGTTCGTGTAGCTAGCACAATACAGTGTTGCTGAAACAACGGTAATCAAAGGACATGTCCGGGGAAAAGAGGACATATGGTCACCCTTCCTGTTTCATTGTCCTCAAATTTCTTCAATACCCCAGTCTTCCTCTACAGCCATACTTGGTTGCCTCTCCTCAGACAGGCAATTTTAAGTAGCACGTACATAAAACTACAATGTAATCTACAAATATATATGCTGTCCCTTCCCTCGAATCCATACCGCTCAAGCAGGTAGTTGTCAGAAAAAGCCAATGGGTCTGCCCTGTCCCTGAAAGTACATTCACTTTGAAATGCCCTGCATATGATTATCGCTACCTCATCCACCACCTTACAAATGAAAGGACACGCCATGATTATGCGTCTGACAGATATGGTTTGAGCTCCCTATTTCTAGATATTTAATTGATTCAGTACAACGATCACACCAACTAAACAAATGTAACTTAAGTTTTTTGCATTGGTTACACTTTTTGTATGTTCAAATGTATTACATTTATTATTAAAGTGCATTTGCTTTAATTCTTGGACTGATAATGGTTACATGATATGAAATGGCAGCATGCCAGAGAGTCTGATGTAATATCATCACATTCCAAGCACAGGTCAGTGTTAACGGTGTTCTGGTTACGCATCAAGCTAGGCTTAGCCTGACAATTAGCCTGCCCTGGACCAGGTTAGTTTCCCAGCATAAGTTGGCAGGGTAACTGAGTTTGAACTATTTTCAGTTAGCTTTATGGAACGGAATTCACTGAAAATAAGCCTGACTAACCAAAATAAGCCTGGCTTGTTTTCTAAACTAGTTTTATGGAACACCCCTCTGGATGTGCGTTTAATCCGCAGCTTGTCTGCAATCTCTGGGGAAGTCTGTTGAATCCTTATTGTTCCTTCTGGCATTTTTGCATGTTTGTAGTGTAGTGACTGGGTGTTGTGAGTTAGTTCTTGTTTAATTGGTTAGGACATTGATTTTGGCTATCAGAGGGCTACAGTATGTGTAATGCCACATCCTGTCATAGTGCGTAGTGTTACATTCTTATGGTTTCAGTCGTATCGGGTCAATTAGTGTATTGTAAGTCTCATAGGTGTTGAGCCTCGTGTTAAATAACCTTTATCGAGTGGAATAAAATTATCTTCACTATGAATATGGGGTGCATTATATGCCAAATGACAATAACCTATAGCCCTAGAATGTCATTGTGAGGTTATTACAATGCGTTTTAATTTCGGGAAGATAGTGAAGGTGTAAAATGCACGGCCCGCCACTGATGGCACTAAATACAATTTTCCAGTAAAGCACAATGATTAGGGGAGGGGGCTCACACAAAGAGAAACCTAGGGGCCCCTGTCCACCTTAATCCGCCCCTGCAGGTATGGTATGTATAATGTTCGCATAAGCATTGTTTTTAAAACATTTTTAAATATTTATATTTTTCCACTTAACTCAATCTGAGTGATCATAAATAAGTTGAAAGGGATGAGCCATGTCTTTCACCAGATACAGCACTGTCATTGAGGCAATTTATAGCCAACAGACAAGTGTGATATGTCTGTTACAAAACAAAAACATGTAACCACAAGACAGGTACACACAGGAACATAAGCTAGTTAGTTTGTGACATCCGCAGAGAAATCCCCAAGGAGTAGGCTATGTCGTTTGTTAAAAAAAAGCATCTGTAGAAAACAACAGACAGTACAGCTCGGTCGATTCTGTCCCGGATTTTACTAGAAATATCACAAAGTCCAGAATTCAATGCAAACTTTGTGCCTGTGCACTGCGAGTCGCTTTGGTGGAGTCGAATTTAGCGTAAGGACCTTGGCTTCTAGCTAGAAATTGTACACCACAATTTGAAACAATTACTACGAGTTCCAATATCGTCCCAAAGCTATAAGCCCTAAAATGCTTCATTAGGTACATATTTTGCCAGAATCTACAACACATTATTTTTAACTTTACATTCGTTCCTGCAAGTATATACACAATCACTGACAGCTTCATTGAAGCTAATGATGCTATAGTACATCGACTTCATCCCGGGGACAGAATGCAAAGCCCAGACAATGGACTAGTTAGCCACTCACCACATTGCTCTCTCTATGTGGGTGTTCGTGGATGGCATTGATGGACATCATGCTGCAGTCTTCCCTGGATGCGCTAAATCCATGTGTTGCCTCCGGTTTGGATTTCAACTCACACGGAGTGACACGCGAGGAACACTCCGGATTTTTGACAGCGGTGAGTGCTCATCACTCATGCCACCGACGCTGGGGATCTCTACATTGGTAAAGCGGTCTGTCCGTGATAAACGAAAACTTCCTGATCTTAATCCAGCTATTAGGAAACACTGTAAATTTACATTTTTCCAAACTCTAAACCTTGTAAAAATTATATGGGACCCACGCCCTAAACCAAGGGGATTATTAGGCGGACACATTAATATCCATAGCATGTGTGACGTCGTCTCATGCGGGCTCCACCACAGACGGGTCGGATACGAACAATACCCAACATCCCGGATCACCTGAACGCAGCACGCTCCTCAGATCATCTTCCCCAGAATTCTAACCACCTGAACGTAATTATCCCTTAGTATAAAGGCTTGTCAGTTTGGTCCGTAATTCACGAGGTATTGTTTATCCCATTACATACTAAGCGTTACTCTACAGCAGTGGTCACCAATCCTGGTCCTGGAGAGCTACCATCCTGTAAGTTTTCACTTCAATTGCAAATAATGTAGCTTAATTCAGCTCATCATCCAGCTAATTAGTGGGATCAGGTGTGCTAAATTGGGGCTAAAGTGAAAAAAGTCTGGATGGTAGATCTCCAGGACCAGGATTGGTGACCACTGCTCTACAGTTATTCTGAATTATCTTGTGTACTGACCTTTGCTATTTCTTCTGACACCGAGATTGGATTACGATTCTGCGCCTTAGTCTAAAGCTCCAATAGTGCCGACCCCGACTGCCTGTTATTAACCAAGATTGGATTCTGCCTTGTACTTCTGCTGTGAGGAATACTTGTTACCGACCTTGCCTGCCTGTTTGAGACTACCCAGTATCTGGACTACCCTTTTGTGTTCGTTACAGCATGGTCTCAAAGAGCTAGAACATTTACTAAATAATTACAACCTGGATTTTCTTGGTGTCTCAGAAACATGTCTAATAAATATTCCCCAGAGGCGGCTGTTAAATCAGTTGAGGAATTGACACAGAATTGCATTGCTAGTAATATAGTTAGCATTCCTATTGATATTGACAAACCTGTTTTTAGAATTGAGGAAATTATTGAACTTGAGGTAGAAAATACCATAAATTCATTAAGGAACTCAAAAGCTAAAGATGTCTCTGGTCTTGATTCTGTATTTTTAAAAACTCCTAAACAGTTTTTTATCAAACCTCTTACACATTTAATTAATCTATCAATTAAACAAGGTATTTTCCCAAGCTCTTGGAAAACAGCTGTGGTAACCCCCATTTTCAAGGCCGGTAATAAAATACTTGTGGACAATTACAGGCCTATTAGCGTACTACCTGTAATATCCATGGTAGCAGAGAAATGGGTAGTGAAACAACTGACTGCTCATCTTAGCACAGCCCATACACCACTGCACCCAATGCAGTTTGGTTTTGAGGTAATCACTCCACAGAAACAGCCAACTGCTTTTTTATCGAGAACATTAAAATGAAATCTAGATAAAGGAGGTGTGGTGGGCGCAATATTTCTAGATTTAAAAAAGCTTTTGACACTTTCAATCATGACGTTCTTTTGTCAAAATTATCATACTTTAATTTTTGTGGTAATGCATTTAAATGGATGAAATCATACTTAACTGACAGAAAACAAAGCACACGCATTAACAACTAGGGATGTCACAATACCAAAAATTCAGTAGTCGCTGCCAATACCAGTAAAATTACACGATTCTCAATGCCGATTTCGATACCACGGTAAAAAAAGGATTTTCTAAGATTCCAACTACTTGAACTTGAAAAATGTATTAAAACACTTAACAACACACATAACAAGCTATAAAACACGTGCAATATAGCATAGAACAACATAATAAAGTCAAATTAATGCTCACAGTGCAACTACTCCCCAGACACATTCCAAACACCTTTTCAAAAGGTATTGCGCAAAAACAACAACAGTGCAAAACAAAACGGTGGAAATAGCTGTGCAGCCATTCAGCTAACAAGATAAACATGAGAGAGGTAAAGAACCACCCATCTGTCAAAAAGGTGATTGATGGATGATTTATTGCCCCCCGTCATAAACCCTGCCCCCTTCCTAGCCCACTTCCGCTCCCCCGTCATAAACCCTCCCCGTTCCTAGCCCACATCCTGTCATAAACCCCTCCCCCTTTCCTGTTTTTTGACCCCCCACCTGTGTGAACCACAGCTGTCAACCGTTCTCGTACCCTCCACTGACCCCCCTTTCCCCACATCCTGCCCCCCACCCCTGCCCACCCCTTCCGCTACCCAGCACCCCCCTCTGTAAACCATTGCTCCTGGCCCATGGTCTATGCTACATGCCCATGAAAGGAGTTCCTGCTATAGACCCCTAAACTCAGCTGTCAAAAACCTTGATGACAGAGTCCCCGGTCCGTGATAGGCCAATTTGAAAGAAAATACTGTAAGACCAACCTTCACTCAGGTGTTTGTGTGTGCGTAAGTGTGGCCCTGTGTGTGTGTGATTGAGAGACTCTGTGTGGCTGTGTGATTCAGCCCTCTAAGGATCAGTGTATGTGTGTGTGTCTGTGTGTGTGTGTGTGATTGGAAGACAAGAGGCTACATTTTCTGTTTCAAGGGAGCCATTTATAACCCCTAATAAACTGTGTGGCTGTCTATGGCACAAGTTAATTTAGATGTGTGATTGGGCTTACTTCAATGTTAAAAAACTTTCTGTCATGGTTCTTTTCAGGGTTCTATAAGATCAGTTGTGAGATTTTGTAAAAGTAAATTTTTTGTTTTCTAAAAGTGAAACAAAATGGCCAAAAGTCTTTTCTAAGCCCCAAATTGAATGTATTTCTAAAATGTTTAAATCAGTCAATTGGTTACAAAAGTAAGTTTGGGCTTACAGTTTCCCAGGCCACAACCTATGTGTTTCTGTTAAACACTTCTAAAAGTATTTCCTCATGGCTCTCAGGGTCCCAAAAACCTGTGGATGTGTGTGTGCGTGTTTGGGAGGCTCTGTGTCTCTGTGTGTGATTGGAAGACAAGAGGCTACATTTTCTGTTTCAAGCTAACCATTTATAACCCCTAATAAAATCACTGCCCTATGTGTCAGGTATTTTTCTGATCTCTCTAAGAACCCAAAATGTCTGTAATAGATTTCTAAAATTTTTAAATCAGTCAAATGGCTACAAAGCTAAGCTTGGTCTTACAGTTTCTCAGGCCCCAACCTATGT
>JACXGM010015125.1:0-21553 GCA_016801145.1 Umbra pygmaea | reverse complement strand
ACAATGGGTCGGGTAAGGGAGAAAGATAGAAAAGTGCAGTTGAATGTGCAGTTGAATGCAGTGTACAGAGTAGCAGGCAAATACAATGAAATAAGTTAACACTAGTATGACAGTGCAAATGGTAACTGTGCAAATAAAATATAACAACAATGTAATTAAACTAAAATAATGTTCAAGTAAGTATGTACACAAAGGTGCTCATTTGGAAAATACTAAAGTAACGGATCAGATAGGAAAGGTAGTGTACATGTGAGGGGGGGGTCAGCAGGTGCAATGGTTGGACAGAAGCTCTGATAATCGAGATTTAAAGGAAGTGAGGGGGACGGTGGTCACGAGTTTCAGAGAGGATGAGGCTGAAGTGTGGTAATGTGCTTATAAAATTGTTGCCAACATTTTATTTGTGAAAATTGTTTTTATTTTACGACTTATATTACTATATTTTTATTTATTATTATTATTTTATTATTAATTTCTCAATTTTCTCACCTCCCAATTGTTCTTGTCCAATTTGCCCCTACTAATCCTGCTACATCGGCAGCTCCGCATCTTCCACTCGACAGATGCAGGAGGGTAAAGAGCGGTCACATGGTTCATCCAACCACATGTCGCAGAGCCGGACGCTTTTTTTCACACTGCTCATCCATCACAGAAGCCTTTAGTCAGATCATGTATGGGATGATTACGCTCACCAACTATACTTCTGCTTTTTAATTTACAGGCACCCAATCTGCACACAGGGGGTCGCTGGAGAGCGACGTGGCAGGATATATAACCCAATTTATCTAGCCCAAATCTTGTGCAGCGTAGTGCCAATTTGCACTGCCTTGTGCTGGAGGCCTGGGCAAAGTTGGAAAAGCCATATTCAGGCTCGAAACCACTAACTATTGTGGCGTAGTGAGCCCACTATGCCACGCAGACCCCAAATGGTCATGAGGTGTGAAATTGTCTAACATTACTTCTCTGACTGTTGCCGTGTTTCTATGCCATATAGAATAGCTATTTGTTTCTAACAACCTCTAAAAAAGTTGTTATTATTATTATTATTAATAATTGATTTTCAATAAATTTGTACACATTTGCAAATCTGCTATATTAATGCATTACTTCCCAGTGAGTCAACAGACACAACCTAGCTCAACATTTGTCTAAAGATCCTGTAAATTTGAAGCTCCAATCTTTTCCTGGTTATAATCCCAGGGACTTTCTAGGCGAGATCCAAGGATGCACTTTTCTACGTAGATCGATTCATCTTTTGCTAGAGTTTTGTGTAGTGGTCTATGCTCCCGACCCTATGCGCACCAGCAAAAGGGTTCCATTATATTGGGTAGTTTTAAAGAGAGACAGCATTAACGTACTTGGTATGCAATCTGGTGAAACCCACACAAAATCTATTTTAATTTGCGGATAGCGTTTTTGACTGCTACGCGATATAGCATTCAAAATAGTTGCAAACAGATTTGCATGTACTTGCATGTCATCAAGTGTATGGAATGATATAAAATCATGTCTGAAGTGTCAATCCATTCTTTCCAGTTAAATATAAAATTCTTGAAATAAAAAATAATTATGATCACTACATGGGGAATTTTACAGTAAGCCTCTGGCAAGCAGACTCTGTCACAAAAAAATTGTAATGAAAGATCACCTGTTCTGCTACTGTCTAACAGCAGTGAAATTCTGGAGTCAAGTTGAGGATTGGTTGTTGGCTCATGGAGTCTCTACAGAGATGAATATGAGGACAATACTTTTGGGTGATCTAAGAGACCACAGCCAATCACTTGAAAATATGGTTATTCTCTTAGGTAAAATATTTATCTTTAAGGCTATCAGAGGACATGTTAAGATTAGAATGATTCAAATATCTAACAAAGTATCATAGCAAGACACAGTTCTAATATATGTAGAAATTAGAACATTTTTGTGTACTGGGAAAGATGGTTGAATCTCTGGAATTTGTCAGTTTTTAATAAAAATAGATAAGGAAAGAAACAAAGAGTAAATTGTGTTCTGTGGTAGGGTATCTGTCTGCCTGTTCACAGCAATGCTGTTGTGTAGTGAATGGGTCCCTGTGAAGTTCTTCAGGCTGGTCCCCACTTGCGGAGAGATTCAAATCTTCTGCTCTGAGATCGAGTTTGGGTGGGAACCGGCATATTTTCAGAAATGGGGTTGTTTTTGGGCTTGGCCATTGATGTAGATGGGTCGGGTATGGGCATAGGTTGTTTGACAGATAGATGCTACTTTCATCTGTCACGGCCGGATCTGTGCCCCTTTCCATCCGGCGTTCCAGTTCCCCAGATTATTGACGGCCTGCACCCATTCTGCGCCCTTGATTAATTGATGAGGAACACCTGCAGCTCATTCTACTACTCAACTGTGTATATACTGTAGATGTGCCTGTGGCCATGTATTGTTGCTGGTTATTGTTCCTGTTTTTCAGGCGTTTCGCTAGCACAATAGTTTCTCTTGGCTTTTTCCCGATTAAATTTTTTCTGCTGATTTTCTGTATGACATTAACTTACTAAAAACAATTACTTGCCAGTATCTTGCCTCTGTCTCCTATTATCTACACCACACATTGTGACACAACGCTCCCTTATAGGGGGCCTCTACTGTGGCCAGTGAAGTTGGCTGTTTAGCAAAAGACATGTATATCATCTTTAATATCAGGACGACCGAAGACAGACACAGCTGTGCATCAGGCCACACCATACATATGTATTTACCTTTGTACACAAATGTATAAAATGTAAATATATATATATATATATATATATATATATACACATGCATAGTCACTTTAGATAAATTCTCAAACCTGATCGTAATGTAGTATTCTGTAGACATTGCTTACTGTTTACAGTTATGGTACTTGTGTGACATCAATTTCACAGATCAAACCTCCCTTATGTGGGGGCTGAAATGTTGACAATGAATAGGGCAGGATAGCTAGAGATTAGTAAGGTCCCACATTTTATGCTGAGACAAAGCCGTCACCGGCCATTCCAAACACTCGGGCAACAACAGATTGGGGGCTAAGGGAGTTGGGGGAGTGGTTAAGTTGCATGAGTTTCTTCACACCC
The DNA here is from genome assembly GCA_016801145.1 of Umbra pygmaea. Taxonomy (NCBI): domain Eukaryota; kingdom Metazoa; phylum Chordata; class Actinopteri; order Esociformes; family Umbridae; genus Umbra; species Umbra pygmaea. Next base: position 18,473 of record JACXGM010015125.1, on the reverse strand, counting down.
TCCTAGTTTCGTGGCAGCTCGGAAAAAACAAGCTGACCATCTTCGTGCAAATTATACCCAGGGATACAATACATCAAACCAAAAAGACACAATGTTTTATTGGTCTTGAACTCATTTAATCCAAAACTGTTCTTAGAAATGAACAAATGTAAAACATTTTTATAAAATCAGTAACACTTCGAGAGACAGTATTAAAAGCCAGAACACCTACTCTCTCAGAAAGTGTGTTTCTATCCATGCACCAAAGCGCAATGAACACCACACGTCTCCTGGCTAGTCAATGCTTTGCAGCATACAACCAGTGGGGTTATCACCACATCTGATACACAACAAATGGTTTGCACAGTTGTTGAGATCCTTTTGAGAAACATCGATGGTGTTATTTTAAGCGTTGAAAAACAGCAACACCCGGGCCTCCATATGGTGCAGTGTTCTAGTCACTCCCTTGCTGCACAACTGTGTCACGGTTGCCAGGGTTCATTTCCTGGTCATATTCGTACAGCTCTGCCCAGGGTAGATAGGTAGATAGTTGGACATAATTAAAGCAATGCTACAGTCCTCTAAACACCTCCAAATAATTGTTCCGGTCATGTTTCCGACATGACAGTCCCTAAATACACCTTAGCGCTTTCTGTATTTCTCAACTCGGCCACCATTAGTTTAAAAATTTCACTACAGTTTGAATTCATGTGTAAATTGAAACAGAAGTGCTCAAACTATACTCTTTTCTGTTTTCAGAAACAATTGCAGAAAAAGCAGTGTATATGACATAAATCACTTTAGGGTAACCTTTTTAAAACGCTATATTAAATATTTTAATTTACTCTGGAATGGTCCTTTAAGTCAACTTCTTCTGCAACCAAACCTTGGTGAAATTTGAGGTATGCTTGGGATCATTGTCCTGTTGGAAGATCCAATAACACTCAAGCTTTAGCTTGGCATTAGGTTTTTTTCTGGGATTTCCTGATGCTTTAATGAATCAATCTTGCCTTCCACACGCTGCAGGTTTCCTGTGCCAGATGATGCAAAGCAGCCCCAAAGCATCACCAAGCCACCACCATGCTTCAAAAACGAGTTTTTTTCAGCATATGCTTCATTCTTTTTCCTCCAGACATACCGCTGATCCATTGTGCCGAAAAGTTACAGTTTAGTTTCATGGATCCACAGAACAGAATTCCAAACCTCTGTGGTCTCTTTATATGATTTTTACCATATTGGAGCCAACTTTTCTTGTTCTGTCGGGTCAGTAGTTGTGTACGTCTTGGAGTTCTGGCATTGAAAACCTTCTGCGTTTAGTATGCTCACTGAAACATCAGTGCCTGTTGCCACCAAGTCTTGCTGCAGATCTTTTGCAGTCACTCAAGTGTTTTTCACAACCTGCCATCTCAGAAATCTGGTTGCAGCGAGCCCGGTAGTGTAGCCACTTTTCCCTTAATTTTGAACTTGTGAACCATGCTTCCAATGGTGTCTCTGGGACGGTGTCTCCGGGTCCTTGTTTGTGAAGGGCAATTATCTCTTCTCTGAGCTTTTTCTCACACACAGTCAAACCTGACACTCAACAAACCCTTAGTCCGTTCAGGTATTTAATGTGTTCCAGCTGTTATGAAATTTTGTGCTGTTGTGAGGGATTCTATTCAGGGGGTTGAATAATTTAGAGCCTGGAGAAGTCATAATGAGTTGCTTTTTCAGTTGGATTTGGGGAAACCACTTGATGCATTTGTTGTGTTCAAAATGTGATTTCAATTGCTTATGTTTAATTTGTTATATGCAAACAGCTTAAATTCTGTAGATTTTGCAAGTAAACACGATTTGCAATGGGGGTTGAATAATTTTGATTGCATCTGTATGTACAGTACCAGCTCAAGGCTTCTGTGTTGAGCATTATGATAAGAATCAGATGGCTTGGCAACATGCGTTTGGAGGAAGCACGTAATCAAGCTTCAACCCTCTGTTACGGCCCCATCCCTGTTTGTGGCACAGCAGGCTACGGCCGTATTACTTTATGGCCTGTTTTGTTTTGCCTCTCCCACTCCTTTGGTGCCTCAAAATTTTTAATTCATACCCTCCATTTATTAAACTACGGTATTCCCTTAACTTGATCTGTTCCTTCAGAAAATTTACTCCTTCCCTCAAATTGTTTTTATAACAGGCTAATCCATTTCCTCATTGTTTTGATTTGCTTCATGTTTTTTTCTTATCCCTTAATTTTTCTTTAAATGTGTCATGTGTCTCTGTGTTCAAGCTGTTATGTCCTAATGGATCTATTCTATTCTAGCAACTCTGAAACGATTTCTACGACAGTACAGACTCTTTATGTGTAAGAACTTCGATAACTTGTCTGAAACTGTATGGTTTGAGGTGACGTGGCTATGGTGGAGTACAGGTGGATGTACAGCAAGTGTAAGGAAAAGGGGATGCGTGTACTGTTAGAACACGTATGACTCATCCTGTACAATTAACCCAATTGGCACAGAGATCCGAAGGAGCCAAACTTTGTGTAGCATGTCGACTCTTATGATAAAGCCGTCTCTCTCTGGTTGTTCCAGTAGGTGGTGTCCATCTGCAGCTGGTTGGAAGTGATGGGGCTTATTCCACCTACTGTAGGTCCTGCCCCCTCATCAGGGCTGTCAGCTGCCACCTAGGACCAGGTTAAAAGCCCTACTGTTTGAGTGCTCACTCTCTCTGTCTGTGTGGTCTGTGTATTGGTGAATTGTAGTGATTGTGAGAGCTTGCTGGCTGTTGTGTCAGTAAACTCTTTCTGTGTGCTACTCTGTGTTTGGCGTGTGTTTGGTTCCTAGTTGTGTGCTGTGAAATCCTGTGTTTGAGTGGAGCGAAAGCGCTGTGTGTGGTTGAGGCCTGATTAGCTTGAGTTATAATTGTTAGTCCAAATTGTGTGTGTGTAGCATTGGGTCCATTGAAACCATGTGTTAGGTAGTTAGGACAGGTTAGGGGTGGGATTTAAACTTTATATTTCTTTGCTTTGGTTCTGACCAGCCTCTTCACCTAACTAATTGCCGTGCCAAAATAAAAGCCCACTGATTAAAACAGTATACATTTTTGTCTGTGTCCTTCCTCGCACCCACGACTCCATAACTTTTTCATGTCCTTGAGCAGTAGGGTGTCATGGTCCCCTCCCTCTGGGGAAGCGTACATAATACCCCCACACACCTGCAAGGGGGTGGCAATGTGACTAAGCTTAAAGGGGAAATTGGGCTTGACAAATTGAAAGGGGAGGAAATAAAAATAAAAAATAAATCAGCTGGAGCCTACAAACAATATATATAATAGAGCACAGGTGGACTTTGTAGCAGGTTTATTGTTTTGTTTGTATTGTATTGCCTTCAAATTGATATTGCCTGCTTCTTTTTGCCTGCTTCTAATAAACACACTCTGACTATTCAGTGAGTACATAACCATGTTACATTATATCCATAACATTCAGTGAGTATATAATCATGTTACATTATATCTATAACATTCAGTGACTGTGTGATCATGCTACATTATGCGGATGAGATGACACACCCAAAGCCAGATGAAGAACACTGTCGTCAATCATGTTTCAAATGGCCTGGGGCACCTGCTCTCTACTATAAAATATGTAACAGGATCAAATAGGCTACAGTCACCCTGCATCAATACCAGAAGCTTAGCTTGTCTTATCATACGTATAGTATATACAGTACCTTCCATAAGTATTCACATTATGTCATGTGACAACCTGGAATGAAATAGGATTGTACTGCAATTTTAACATTTGTTTTACACAACATGTTGAACACATTAAATTTGCAAAAATATGTTTTATTGTGATGCACAAGTTAAATAAAAATATAAAAGCTCAAAAGTCCCTGTTGATAACATTTTTGAAAGCAAAATCTAAAGCCAGCTAAAGTTTGTTGTTGTTTTTATTGACATACACAAAACCACATCTTTCTCTTCAGCGGTTGGCTCCAAGCCATTGTGTTGTGTCTCTTCCCATCTACGTCTCGTTTGTAAAAATATAAGTATGGTGAATCATTTCACATTACAAGCATTCATACTGAGGGCGGAGACCAACCCTTTTTTCCTGCCTCGTCAACACACACATTGACTGGCACTCACTCGGCTGTTCTGGCCAATCCGGCACCATAGGAGAGATCTGTAAATCCCCTCCCTCACCGTCTCTTGAGTGGTCAATATAATCTCACACCTAACAAATAAATATTGAGTTTTATTTGTATAATAATTAAAAGTACATAAAGATTGATTGCCCCATATAAATTAAATTTATGGGGCTGTGGGAGGCATCTCCCAGCAGATGGCGCCCTATGCGACCGCCTAGGTTTCCCACTGTAAGCCTAGAAACGCCCCTGCACTCACTGTATTACTGTGATGTAGCAACCTAAACCACAAACAATGTAATGTTGAGGGAAGACAGACATTCCGGTATTCCCTCTGAGAAAAACAAGTCGAATGCCTTCTGACACACTAGATTGAAATATTCACTCAGTAGAACAGGTCATGTAAGCACATTTATTTATATTATTATCTTCAAACCAGTGTGACCAGTCTATCCAGCCCAACTCACATTCTTTCCCCCTAAACCACACCCTGTTACCACACCCTGATCTCTTTGGCCAATCGGCAGAGCTCTTAGAGGCGTATGCTCTTGGACAGAAAATGCCAACCTCTATAAGACTTCATGCCCTCCTCCGCCCATAGTCATTACGCCTACATTCTCTCAGAAAAACTAAGGAGACTACTAGCCATGGCTTTCTTGAAAAAATTTTTGGCCAATGACAGCGGAGCAGACAAATATGTGGACCAGGCAGTGGACACAGCAGGTGAGTCCTAAGCAGGGCAGATGGGTTGGTTCAGGGGGAGATACGAGTGATGTCCAGCTGGGGCTTATTAAAGACAGATTTATTTTAATTTGCTCTAAATACACCCATTTTACACAAAGAAAAATTTTGATTTTAGACCTTGTATCCTTATACTTCTAAATTAGGTGGGTCATATCTTTGTCATATTAAAAACTTGGCATTTGACTAAACTCGGAAAGATCTGGCTCAGACCCCCTCGTCCCCAGGCTATTGAGCGGAAGTGTTTGGGAACAAGATTAGAGTTGGATAGGACTGTGTTGTTTTTCCACTGACTTGGCCTGTGTGCTCAGATCTACATATGAAAACAGTAAACTCTTCGAAGCAGCTCTGTGGCATTCCACTTTCAGTTTCAGTAAATAATTATCTGTCTTTCTCTCTTCAAACCATTACTACTCAAGCCTTCATAAACATGTCTTTGTAAACAATGAATATGAGCCTTGCTTTTCACATATTCTCATTTACTATAATTAAATATTAGAGTAGATAACAAAAATTACCTAGGTATTTACCATTTAAGTATTTGAGGTGTATGCCTAAAACTGTTGTCTATGAATGCTGCTGTCACAATGCTGTTGTTTCACCACGTACATCTACTGTCGTAAAAGTCATCAGGAATGTAGTTTCAGGCATGAAATATATAAACTGTTGCCTTTTACATTATACACTGACATTTTCTCTGAAATGTCTTCAAAAAGAATATCACATCTTTTTATGGAAATGTAAATCACAATAGAGGGTTATTAGGGTAAGAGACCATACCATATCAATAACATTATTTTAGTTTTTGCTCGTATTTCTAAATTATTAACCATGGTAATGTTTTGCAGCTAAAGCTGCCAAACAGAAGGTGAAGAACATGATGGCAGGGGAGAAAAAGCCAGCCAGTGGGAGCCCAGAGGTGAAACCCACTGCAGGTGTAGATGAACCAAAGAAGCCATCCAGTGGGGTTAGTGGTGGCACAGAAGTGACGCCTGTGGTTGGAGGGGCTGATCCAAAGAAGCCATCCAGCGCGGGCACTAGTGTTGGTATCGGAGGCGCTACAGCATCAACGAATGTTGCCGTGGATGACAACAAATCCTCAGTTAGTGGAGGAGCTGACTTTGGTAAGGTTTTAGATAAATGATGTATAGTTTTAGTAATAATAGTATATTGAATTAAAGGTACGATATGTAGTTTTCCAAAACAATAACAAAAAACGTACTTTGCATTAAAAAAAGCAAACATCACTATACTTATATTATATATATTTGTTAGTTCTGTACTTACATTATCCCAAATCTTTCCAGCAACTTTCAAACACAGAGAAATTTCTAATTTAATTCGAAGACACGGGACGTTACATTTTGTCGCCCGTCAATGGCATCATATAACCTTTGACTCCTCTAGTTGCTCTAAGTTCCAGGGAGCCGCCAAACATAACGTGAATAATAATAATAATAATAATAAGTTTTATTTATATAGTGCCTTTCCAGAGCTCAAGGACGCTTTACAATGAACAAGTAACAATAATAACAATGGACCATGATAACAAACAAACAAACAAACAACAAAATGTAGATGAGCGTAAATGAGACTATGTAGGCAGGGCAGAATACACCAGAATACAAACAGACAATAAAGTTATGATATATTTATCAATACATTACTTTGTCAGTGAACATTTTTTCTGCCGGAAACGCTAGATTGGCAGGTTGTCATTGACAACGACAACAAAACCCATGATCCAACGCTACTTCTCGACGTCATCAACGTACATGTTTTGCTATTGTTTTGTTTGAGAGAACCCTAGTGGCCAAAAACTGCATATTGTACATTTAAAAGTGTCACTGTGTCATTTAGGTGTATAGAATTCCGGATAAACTATATAGAGTACATCTAATAGAATCAATGCAACAGTTATTATGCTGCTATCCACAGACAAGAATGCATATCTATTACTTGTACATTTCTAATTATCTCTGAATTTCCCTCAGACCTGACAGACTCACTAGCTGACATTGCAAACGACATGTCTATTGAAAAGTGAGGACAAACCCAAGGACAACAGAAAACCAGAGCATCATGGATTAGTCTCAACAGGCAGACTCAAACAATCAGCAGTTTCTCTTCCTCAAAATGACATCTTGTTTGTACTGTCCCTCTTGTCTGCTGACCAGTTTTTCATTGTGGACTTTTCTCAATAACAATGCTGTCTTGATGTTCATGGATATAAACGGAATCCAACAACCGGTATTGCTTAAATAACACATTGGCCAGGGTTATTCAATTCCAGTCCTGGAAGGCAGAAACACTTCTGGTTTGTGCTTGTTCCTGGTAATTCAAACCTTCAGTGTTTTAATGCTCCATGACTGGAGTTCAATAGCCTGGCCCTATGCTATGCATTTCCCAAATCCAAATTATACAGTGGGGTGACAAAGTGTGTACACTATTGATAATAATGAACAGAGTTGACTTGAAAATAAAAATGTCTGACAGATGTATGTAATGTCATGCTTAAACAATGTGGGACATCATTTTATACCAGTACAATTGCTCAAAGAATGAGACTTAATAATGGACACCTCCATTTTCAATGGGTTTCAAATCCAAAGACCAACATGACGATTTCTAAATTTCTGAAACTGCAAAGAGTTGCATATACAGTATGTGCATATACAGTACTTTTTGTTAAAACATTGTGTAAAAGTTTAAAAAAGGTGATAAGTATGGCAGCTGTTGGCCCATCAAGAACAACAATTTAAAATATCTATTCAACATCTTTTTTTATTTTAATTTTCTCCTCAGTTCCCTCTACTATCCTGCCTTGTCGGCAGCTCCGCAACTCCTTGTACAGATCTGTGGGATGACAAGGGGCATGCACATGGTTCATCCAAGCAGTTAGTCGGATCATGCACGGGATGGTTACGTTCACCAAGTATACTTCTGCTATTGAATTCACAGATGCCCTATCTGAACACAAGGAGCCTCTGAAGAGCGACGTGGCTGGATAGACTTATCTGACCCAAATCCCGGGCAGTGCTATGCCAATTTTGCGCTGCCTCGTGCAGGGGGCCCCAAATCCGTGGTGTCGTAGACTGTCCTGCAATGCAGCGACCTAGCCCGTTACGCCATGCAGACCCCCCATTTAACAGCTTTTCAACCCAAAAAAATTAAATTATTATTTTCAATGTCTTTTCAATTGATTGCTTAGCGGGGGGGGGGGCACAGGCCTTCAGACAGGGGTTCAGAAGTTTAGACCAGTCTCATTGCACACCCTAAAGACCTTTCAAATAACATTGACTATGGCTTCCATCCTCAGGTCAAGTCAGAGGTTCTATTTGCTGCCTCTGCACATGATTTGCTAAAGATGGATAGAAAAAAAACGGCACAACTTAACTCCACAAAGATATCAACTCTCCCTGTCCTTTCAAGTTATCATATTTGGGTCACAGCCTCATTTTACTACCCAGAGCACTGATATTCCACTGTCGGCATAGTGACTCATTTCCATCTGATACTGAAGCCTCTCGTGTAAAGATGCCCCAGGGAGCAATAATCAAGGCTTAAACTAATGCAATTAGTTAGCTAATGCAGGATATCTGCACAGAGTGTTATATTTCCTGAGGTAGCACAGGCAACCCCATATGACTCAGTGGATGCCATTCAACGCAGTCTGTGTCCTCAGTCAGTGTTTAGTAGTCAGTGTTTCTGGGGTTTATAGATAGTTTTTTTGGTGCAAGGTGGGTCATGTTTTTAGAAACAGGAAATGGCCTGAATGGCAATGGCATCAGGACATCACAGCTGGGGCTTAACAATGATGAGAGACTAACAAAGACCTGGCATCTCTGGTTACCGATAGTGTATGCAATCTAAACAAACTAGTGAGAGGAAGGGAGTGTATTCATGTTTCTATCAAAGTGCAGTTTGCTTTAAGTTTAAAAATTTATGAGGACCTTTTGGGGAAGTGAGCTCTTTTTGGATCATCATAGTAAAATCTGAGTTCAGTCTTGGGGTTAAGATAAGAATTATTGTCAGGATTATATTACGTGTTAAATATTTCTAGGGTTAGGGTATATGGTTGGTTTTGTAATCTACAGAAAATAGTTAATTTAAGGTACTAAGTGTTGGTCCTCACCAGGCATGGAATTTTGTGGTTTTAGGGGCAAGACCACTTGACCTAAACAGGTGCCCAATTTGCAAGCACCAAGGCCATCGTCCAGGGCACTAAGGCCCAAACAAAATAGCTAAGTAAATTGCTTTCCAAAGTGAAAAACACTGCATTTATTTGCTCTCTCCTCAAACATGTTACAGGTCTAAACCTATGAAATGGTTTAGATGAAGGAGATCTAACCCTATGAACACAGAAGAATTACAGGAGCACTGTAAATATAGTTTGCAGGAAAATAGGCTTCTCCATAACATTAAAGTAGTTATTTTATTTCTATTGTGTAGTAAAATCATTTTCGCATTACATGCTCCATAGTTGGTAAACTGTACATTTTAGTTGAACAAATAAATTGTAAGCTAAACTTCTGTTATTCACACATACAGTATTTACACAGTCTCACTAGCAGATGCATACACTGAGCCAGAGCCTAGCTATAACATGTAAAGAAAATGTAACTGCACATTTCTTGTGTGTAAGTTCCTATAGGAAGGGAAAATTGAAGAAGAGCTCTATGTATTTTCTCCTTTGTTTCTCCTAGACACAATTGACCTCAGTTGAACACCAAAACGAGAATACGAGCCTTGGCTCACATTTGTGCAATTTTGCTCAGGAAAACAACCACGTATAACCTTATCCTCCTTGGATCAAAAGAAGAGATCTCTAATTTATTCTACAGATGTATTTTTATTACTGAGGTAATTTGGATACGATGAGATCTGATCTCTTTCTCAAACTCCTCACATTTAAGCCTCACTCTCTGCTCGTTACACTCAGGACAATCTCACAAATGGATTCTCTTTTAGGAGGGTCTTAGGAGAAAACCATTTGGATACAAGTGATCACTAAATGACAGAACTGAGATCTCCCATGACTCCTGAGCTCGAGAAGTGACAACGTTTTTCCTCTGAGTTAGCCTGACTGTATCACCTGGGGATGGAGATGTCAATGGGGACACAAAGGCAGCGTCACTTATGACTTGTGTCTGTGTGGGTCAGGTTTGTTGCTGTTACGGCATGTGTGTTTTCATGTTTGGCCTCTTTAAATAAATAAATTGTGTTCGTTTGTAAAATTAGCATCAAGCTAATGTAGCTAACTATCGGCAAACCAAACTAGCTAGCAAGTAAAGTTAGCCAATTGAACTCCTGTATTACTTGAAGTAAATTGACAACAAATGTTATCTAAGCATTTTATATCTGACATTACGTATGTATGTATGTATGTATGTATGTATGTATGTATGTATGTATGTATGTATGTATGTATGTATGTATGTATGTATGTATGTATGTATGTATGTATGTATGTATGTATGTATGTATGTATGTATGTATGTATGTATGAATAGTATTTATGGATACTCCAAACCCTAGTGTATATTCTTAACGTTTACTACACATGAATAATTTGTCTGCTATGGATCAATTTGAAGTGAATGGGAGTGAATAATGTAGGCCAAAGACACTGTGCAGCTAGGCATCTCACATGTACATGGTAACGGCAGCTGAGAGATGTGGAAGGAAGCAGATGTAAGTATAATAACTGAATTTAAGTATTTAATAAGGAAACATAGTGGGTCATAGTACAACAGCTTCAGGCACAACTTAAGACGGGTTGTAAGCAAGTAAGCACGTCTCAGTTTTAACTGTGCAGACAAGATGTTGAGCTGCAGATTTGACGGTCAAATGGCAATCAGAAAGCCATTGCTAAGATGGCAAAAAAAGGCTTGACACACGCCCCCTTTGGACTAATGAAGACAGGAAGAAGAATCTAATGGACCGATTAATAAAAATATGTTTTTGTGCGCCATCGAATAGGTGAAAGGATGGTTCCTTGAAGTGTGTCACCAACTGTCAAACATGGAGGAGGAAGCGTTATTGTATGGGCATTTGCTGTATCCAGAGTTGGTAACTTTCACAGAGTTCCATACCGTCTGTTGTACCCCTAATTGGTCAGGGGTCAATCCAATAACTAATGACCCATAACATACAGTACCTTCAGTCTATGTCAAACCTACCTTAGAAAGACACAAGGTGGGTTCATTGTCTGCTGAATGGCTTTGTTCTAGGCCAGAGGTGGGAAAACTACGAACCGCGGGCCAGATGCGCCCCGCCGGGTCCTTTGATCTGGCCTGCCAGGTGTTTTTACCCTCCACAGTCTCCCGATGCTCTAGAGCGTCAAGTGCGATTGTATCGCGAATATCTTTCAAACTGTATTTGCTAGCAACTAAAGCTTGGAAAGATCAAGATCAGTCAAAAACAATGAGTGTTAGCTCATCCATGTGGGTTTATCAGAGCCGGAGCTATCGCGCCTCAAAGTTGGTCATGTTTTTTTACTTTTGCCTTTTTAACACATTACAGACAGGAAGTAGGACGTGAAAATGACAAAATAGGAACTCTGCAATGATGTAGTAGGACATCATCCTGCACAATACCAACATGGGACCAATGTGGTTGGAAAGAGGGTGTTCCACTGATAAAATAATGCCAATGCAAATAATGAGGAGTGGTTTGTCCATGTGGATTCATGACAGTCGGAGATATTGTGTCATAAAGTTGGGTACTTTTCACTGACTATATTTTGGAAAACTAAAAATATTACAGTCAAACAAGGAAATTGTGTTACAAAACAAAACATTTATTTTCTGTAGGATACGCACGTAACTGTGTAGGGGGTGGAGTTCATTTAATGAAATAACATTTCCTATTTTTCATGCATCCCTATAAAATGCGGCCCTTAATTTGGTTTCAAAACCTCATATGTGGCCCTCAAGCAAAAATAAATGCCCACCCCTGTTCTAGGCCCTCTGCTCTTCTCTCCACACCAAATCTCTTGGCTCTATCATAACCTCACATGGTCTCTCCTATCACTGCTATGCAGGTGACAGTCAAATATTTATTTTTCCAAACGAGAATTAGAAAATCCAAAATAATTGAGTAGGTCAACTACTGAGTGTACAGTACATGTTGTGACAAAAAAACTATTACTTACATGAAATATTATTGCAAACACAACAAATTTATTATTATTATTATTATATTATTTGTTACTAAGAATTATCCACAGAACAACACTGACATTTGTTCGAGCATAGAAAGTTCTACAAAGTGTTAAGAGTAAACAAGGTTCAGATGTGCATTGACGAGTGTAATGAAATAGTAGAAAGGAGGCGGGTGCGTGACAAGGAGGTTTTATTCCTTAGTAACATAATGGCTTAACAATGACAAATCATAGGGAGACACAGCTCACAGCAAAACAATATCCGACAAGTGTCATGAACAATAGCAGCACATATATAGTCCGTAAATCACGGATTAAAGCCAGCTGCGTAAAGACGCACCTGGTAACTAATCAAACCCAACCCTAGTAGAACATAGAGTTCGCTAGACACCTCCTCCCCTTCAGTGGGGCAAAGAAAAGAACACAAGCAATATGGCTGCAATCAGAACTCAGATGATGAAGACCTTTGGATACGACATGGGAAAGGGGCTGATGCGACAGAGTCCTGGCGCCCAGAAGCGTCATGCACATATTTTTTTTAAGGATGCACAGTGTGCACAACACACGCAAACATGTGCCCACAAATACAGATATTAAAAGGAAAATCCACTTGGCTCAAAAATCTGAGGGGGCACATTCAATGGGCATGACGCCTCTGCTGGCGCCGAACACTCTGTAGCCAGTTAGTGGTTTGTCCTTCAGACCACTCTCAATATGCACTCACCACCACTGCTGACCAAGATCACCCCACAAGCCTTGTCATTTCAGAGTTGCTCTGACCCAGTCGTCTGGCCATAAAAATTTGTCCCTTGTTAAAGTTGCTCAGGTCTTCACTCCTGCCCATTTCTTCTGCATCCAACACGTTGACTACGAGAGCTGATTATTCGCTTACCATTTAATCTACTCAGAACTTGACTTATGTCCTTGTTAGGAGATGATCAACTTTATTCTTTTCACCTGTGAGTGGTCATAATGTATTGGCTCCTCATTGTATATTTAAAATATGATGTGCAATGCATATTGAAAACTTGTGTGAACTATTTTACACAACAAAAGTACAATGGCTAAAATAGGTGTCTGAAGCAAACTAAAATGTTTTGAGATATCGACAATAAAATCAGTAATAATAATAACAAACAGTTTAACTGTATAATTTACTAAAATAAATATTTTAGTCAGAAGACTAAACCACAGTGTTCAGATAGGCTACTTGTTAGTCAGTTCCAAATGTGTGTATTTTGTAATTATAATTAGTTCAGCTTATATAGCGCTTTTCAAGAACCCAAAGCGCTTTAAACAGTGAGGGGGAAAGCCCACCTCATCCACCACCAATGTGTAGCACCCACCTGGGTGATGCACGGCAGCCATTTTGCGCCAGAACGCTCACCACACATCAGCTATCAGGTGGAGAGATGAGTAGTTATATATGCCAATTTGGAAGGAGGGAGATTATTAGGTGACCATGATTGAGGTGAGGCCTGGTTGGGAATTTGGCCATGACACCGGGGTTAACACCCCTACTCTTACGATAAGTGCCATGGGATATTTAATGACCACAGAGAGTCAGGACACCCATTTAACGTCTCATCCGAAAGACGGCACTCTAAGCAGGGCAGATGTCCCCGTTACTGCCCTGGGGCATTGGGATAGATCTTTAGACCAGAGGGAAGAGTGCCCCCTACTGGCCCTCCAACACCACTTCCAGCAGCACTGGTCTCCCATCCAGGGACTAGCCAGGCCCTACCCTGCTTAGCTTTAGAAGCAAACCAGCAGGGCAATACAGGGCTCTATGCTGCTGGCACACATTGTAATGTGCATAACTATATTCCTGCTCAGTTACTGGGATTTTCACGCACAACCATTTTTAGGGTTTACAAAGAATGGTGTGAAAAGGGAAAAACATTCAGTTTGGGGCAGTCCTGTGGGCGAAAATGCCTTGTTGATGCTAGAGGTCAGAGGAGAATGGGCCGGCTGCTTCAAGCTGATAGAAGGGCAACTTTGACCGAAATAACCACTCGTTACAACCGAGGTATGCAGCAAAGCATTTGTGAAGCCACAACATGCACAACCTTGTGGCGGATGGGCTACAACAGCAGAAGACCCCCACCGGGTACCACTCATCTCAACTACAAATAGGAAAAAGAGGCTACAATTTGCAAGAGCTCACCAAAATTGGACAGTTGCCTGGTCTGATGAGTCTCGATTTCTGTTGAGACATTCAGATGGTAGAGTCAGAATTTGGCGTAAACAGAATGAGAACGTGGTTCCATCATGCCGTGTTACCACTGTTCAGGCTGGTGGTGGTGGTGTAATGGTTTGGGGGATGTTTTCTTGGCACACTTTAGGGCATCATTTTAATGCCACGGCCTACGTGAGCATTGTTTCTGACCATGTCCATCCCTTTATGGCCACCATGTACCCATCCTCTGAAGGCTAGTTCCAGCAGGATAATGCACCATGTCACAAAGCTCGAATCATTTCAAATTGGTTTCTTAAACATGACAATGAGTTCACTGTACTAAAATGGCCCCCACAGTCACCAGATCTCAACCCAATAGAGCATCTTTGGGATGTGGTGGAACGGGAGCTTCATGCCCTGGATGTGCATCCCAAAAATCTCCATCAACTGCAAAATGCTATCCTATCAATATGGGCCAACATTTCTAAAGAATGCTTTCAGCACCTTGTTGAATCAATGCCACGTAGAATTACGGCAGTTCTGAAGGCGAAAGGGGGTCAAACACAGTATTAGTATGGTGTTCCTAATAATCCTTTAGGTGAGTGTATATGGAATGTTTACAATTGTGATTGAATTCACAGGTGCACAACCTGCAAAACAGGAGTTGCTTCTAGAGCAACGTGACAAGGTACATGTGTCCAACTACATGTATCCATCCATTTGAGATTCATTTTCAATATTTCAATTCTGCCTTGTGCACTGAGAGCTCTCTCACATGCCTCCAACATTCCTGCCACTCTCATGGGACTAGGAAATGAGTCCTAAAATATTCAGGGATCATCCCACTCAGTTCCAAGCATAACCCAAGCTCAATCCTTCCCACCAATGTACTGAAAAACATCCATCTATATTTGACTATAAATTAATGCAAGAGAACTGAAAATGCATCCATGGACAACGTCAGACGTCCATCTTACTGATGCTGCCGATTGACGCAAAAAATATTGCAAGAGCACCAGGGCCTGGAGACAGAGAAACCAGGCAGTCAGCCAGCCTCCACTTATTCCTGGAAACGCCACGTCACTGTTGATAATGTGTCTCTGAAAATAATACCCATATTTTACTGTATGTTTGATTGAAAACCTGATAGTTTAGTTCTTACAGG
The DNA here is from genome assembly GCA_016801145.1 of Umbra pygmaea. Classification (NCBI taxonomy): domain Eukaryota; kingdom Metazoa; phylum Chordata; class Actinopteri; order Esociformes; family Umbridae; genus Umbra; species Umbra pygmaea. Next base: position 3,120 of record JACXGM010015125.1, on the reverse strand, counting down.
TTTTGTTTAACCAATCTCCACAATTAAATCTTAAATCAGATTGTTACAGTTTGATTTTAGAGTTAATTTTAGTCATGAATGTTAAGTTATAATGGTTACGGTTAGGCTTGTGTTCAGGCGATAGGATATCATTTAATGGTTATAGGGGGCAGAAAAGAAATCAGTATGTTTGTTCAAGAATATTTGTGCTTTTCTTTATGCATATTCAGGTAGCAAATCTCTTCCAACAATTTTCTGCATTAATGTGCTTAAGGAAATGGATGTGCAAGTTGATTTATTGCCAAATAACTGCTTGCAGTCTACAAGTATTATAAACGGTTAAGATCTTAAACGCCATGGTAAAAAAAGCCATTGCTCACAGACACAAATTAGATTATGGGGTTAGATGTGAGCTAGTGGATTTGTTAATGCAAGGTCTTATATTCATTTAGCATCCAACCGTGGGAAGACAATAAAGAATCAGAATTTCAATCACATTTTCCATACACAAAATATTTATCATTGCTAGTAGCAATAAAAATCTACCTTTTAATTCATTTCTTGATGACAGTACGTTTGAAATAGTATTCAATATTCTTTGTTAACAATTAAATAATTGTCTTTTCCCAGATCTCTTATTAAATAATACCTAGGATTAACTACAATATTAAAACCTTTATTAAATATGTTTGCATGTGTGAGCATCCCAAACAAACAATTGAATTATGTGGGTGTATACTGTACATCAGAGTGATTGCAAACATTAACGCAAGTGTCCTGCTGATTGCATTGCAAAAAATCTTGTTCCATTGGTAAACAAGATAAAAATACATTTTTGCCAATGGAACAAGATTTTTAAGACAGAATTATTTTTTGTAGTGTGGTCAGCTCTTCCTTTTCATGTGTATGATACCATTTTCAAACTGTCTGTTTGAGATATATTTAAAATGTCCTGTTTTAATATGAGGTATGCTTTGGCCACATAAATTATATAGGTATAAACAATACAGAACTGAACTAAGAAAATGTTACATCCTAATTTATTTTTATGTTATGGGATAAATTCATTTAGCAAATTAAAATACCTGCTGAATTATTTACACTTTCTCTCATGCAGGATATTCTTTATTATGCCCAGCCATCGCTCTCGCTTTATTATGCCCAGCCATCGCTCTCCCACCTCTTATCTTTTTTCCATCTTTCCACACTCATCAAACTATCTGTTCAGTGGAGCCTTACCTCGTCCCTAGGCTCAGTTTCTGAGTGTTGACTGGTGAACAAACGTAGGTGGAGCCCTATTACTGTTACTAGAAATATTTTGGTGAACTGTTTGGTATTCTAAAGAAACAGGGCCCTCTACTGGCTGATTTGCAGAGAGGGATGGACAGCAAAGACGTAAGCTGTGTCTCAATGTGAAGGCTGCATCCTTCGAAGACCGCAGACTTCGAAGGATGCAGCCTACATGGCCTTCGGAGGCTCCGAATGTAGCCGTCAGTGGACAACTAATTGAGCCACCAGGTGTTCCCAATTACCGCCTGGCAAACAATGCGAGAGGAGAGCTGCCATCCTACATGACATTTGTGAAATATCAAGTAACCACAGTAAGTTACAGACTCATCACTATCACTGGCCCTTCATTAAGGCAGAACTAGATTTCACTATAATTATACATGTGCATTCCATTAAAGCAATATGTTGCTGAGATGAACAGCAAACCAGCAGGAGACTCTCTGGCAGTTAAGCCAAATGGGAGGAGGCAGACAGGGTCTGAAGTCCCCAATAGAGCTTGATGTGGCCCGGACTCTAGAGGAACTTGCTGTCATGGAGGCAAACCTGAAAGAGCATCCGGACTACAAAAAGAGATTGGTGAGTAATGGGTTAAACATAAAGCTATGTTTTATGTAGAGCTGAATATATAATTTTTCCAACAGCATTTCTGATTAATTTTCTGGATTACCTCTGTAGACACACCATCTCATTCTGATTGGTGGCACCAACCCGGGTGAGGCTACCAGGCGTATCATGAGGGCAATGTCTGTAAACACTACGGCCTTCATAGGAAGGGGAAAAAAACTATGCTAAACACAGCAGTGTACCTGGTTATGAAACATGAGATCAATATCAAAGTTTCTTCTGGTAATAAATATATGGATGTTCTATAGAACAATCAAGGCCTTAAACAATTTCTGCTCTACAATTGATTCATGTTTAAAATAAAATATAGCTTACTGTTGAGGGAGTAGTCTAGAAGCCAATATCAATATTAAATTCATTTATTTTATACACTGCTAAAAATTTAAGGGAACACCTAAACAACACAATGTAACTCTAATTCAATCACACTTTTGTGAGATCACACTGTCCACTCAGGAAGCAACACTGATTGACAATCAATTTCACATGCTGTTGTGCAAATGGAACAGACAACAGGTGGAAATTATTGGCAAATAGCAAGACACCCCCAATAAAGGAGTGATTCTGCAGGTGGTGACCACAGACCACTTCTCAGTTCCTATGCTTCCTGGCTGATGTTTTGTCACTTTGGATTGCTGGCGGTACTTTCACTCTAGTGGTAGCATGAGAAGGAGTCTACAACCCACACAAGTGGCTCAGGTAGTGCAGCTCATCCAGGATGGCACATCAATGCGAGCTGTGGCAAGAACGTTTGCTGTGTCTGTCGGTGTAGTGTCCAGAGCATGGAGGCGCTACCAGGAGACAGGCCAGTACATCAGGAGACGTGGAGGAGGCCGTAGGAGGGCAACAAAACAGCAGCAGGACCGCTACCTCTGCCTTTGTGCAAGGAAGAGCAGGAGAAGCACTGCCAAAACCCTGCAAAATGACCTCCAGCAGGACAAAAATGTCTATGTGTCCACTCAAAAGGTCAGAAACAGACTCCATGAGGGTGGTATGATGGCCCGACATCCACAGGTGAGGTTTGTGCTTACAGCCCAACACCGTGCAGGACGTTTGGCATTTGCCAGAGAACACCAAGATTGGCAAATTCGCCACTGGCACCCTGTGCTCTTCACAGATAAAAGCAGGTTTACACTGAGCACATGTGACAGAGTCTGAAGACGCCGTCGAGAACGTTCTGCTGCCTGCAACATCCTCCAGCATGACCGGTTTGGTGGTGGGTCAGTA
>JACXGM010015124.1:0-21554 GCA_016801145.1 Umbra pygmaea | reverse complement strand
AAACTGCCTCGTGGGGCAAAACAGACATCACACGGCAACGCAACAGGGAAAACGAACGACAGGGGTTGGAATGAAACACAAGGGCTATATACACAAAACAGAGGAGACTAATAAAATACACCTGGGTAGTAATTAACACAGAGGGATGACATCATCTAAACAAAAACCTGCAAGACATAGAAGGGACACCAGGGGGGGATCAAACACAACAAATGTATAGGGCAGAATACTAAATAACACCAAACAGGGCACCACACTAAACATAAAAGGTCTGTCTCACAGCCCACACTGGGCTGCATGTGACAGAGCCCCCTCTCTAAGCCCACAACACCGGGGTGGGCAACACAGAGGGCTTAGGGTCAGGAGGGACAGAGAGGGCCCTGGGTCAGGAGAAATAGAGAGGGGCCCTGGGTCAGGAGGGACGGAGAGGGGCCCTGGGTCAGGAGGGACGGAGAGGGGCCCTGGGTCAGGAGGGACGGAGAGGGGCCCTGGGTCAGGAGGGACAGAGAGGGGCCCTGGGTCAGGAGGGACAGAGAGTGGCCCTGGGTCAAGGCAAGGCTCTGGGACAAGGCAAGGCTCTGGGACAAGCAGGCAAGGAGGCCAGGGGACAGGCAGTTTGGGAGGCCAAGGGACTGGCAGTTCATTAGACCAGGGGACAGGCAGTTCAGGCAGCCCGGGGAAAGGCAGTTCAGGCAGCCCGGGGAAAGGCAGTTCAGGCAGCCCGGGGAAAGGCAGTTCAGGCAGCCCGGGGAAAGGCAGTTCAGGCAGCCCGGGGAAAGGCAGTTCAGGAGGCTCGGGGAAAGGCAGGTCAGGTGGCCCGGGAAAAAGCAAGTCAGGTGGCCAGGGCAGCAGGGTGTCTGGGAGCCCTGTCACAGGCAGGGTGTCTGGGAGCCCTGTCACAGGCAGGGTGTCTGGGAAGCCTGTCACAGGCAGGGTGTCTGGGAGCCCTGTCACAGGCAGGGTGTCTGGGAGCCCTGGCTCCAGCAGGGCATCAGGGAAGTCCGGCGGTGACGTCGGCGACGGGGGTCCGGAGATCAGCGACGTCGGCGACGGGGGTCCAGAGATCAGCGACGGGGGTCCGGACGGGGGTCCGGACGTCAGCGACAGGGGTCCGGACGGGGGTCCGGACGTCAGTGGCGGCTGAGCAGGGGGTCCGGAGGTCAGCGGCGGCTGAGCAGGGGGTCCGGAGGTCAGCGGCGGCTGAGCAGGGGGTCCGGAGGTCAGCGGCGGCTGAGCAGGGGGTCCGGAGGTCAGCAGCGGCTGAGCAGGGAGTCCGGAGGTCAGCGGCGGCTGAGCAGGGGGTCCGAAGGTAGGCTCTGGCAGTGGGCAGACTGCAGCCGGAGGCTCTGGCGGAGAAGGTGGCGAGGCGGCCATTTCGTGGAAGGAGAACGTGAGCCGGTCCTCCAGGGCCTCCTCCTGAACAAGACTGCAAAAGAGGGGGGCAGAGTCCTGTCGCCACCCCACACAGCCCCCCCCGAAAAGTTTCATGGCGAGACTGTCAGCCATCTCGTGGAGGTTGGTCATCCAGAGTGGGGAACCTCTTATGAGGGGTGGCATCTCCTCCTCCTCCTCCTCGCTCCCACATCCTGGGTGGTCGGCCATCTTGGGGAGGAAGGCCCTGGGGGCATTAGCCTGAGAGCTAGCAGGGCCTAGGGCAGCAACTGGGGCAGCAACTGGGGCAGCAACTGGGGCAGCAACTGGGGCAGCAACTGGGGCAGCAACCTGAATGCTAGGGGAACTACCAGCCTGGAAGCTGAAGAGAACACTAGCCTGAGAACTAGAAAGGGGGTGTTAGCCTGATAGCTGCTAGGGGTTCTGGAGGAACTAGCGGTGCTATCGGGGCGGATAGTCAGACGGGGGGTCCTAATTAGGGAACTCCTACCCTGAACCTGACCCTGAGGGGAGCTAATGTAGCTAGCCTGTGACCTTGGTAAGCTAGCCTTTGAGCTAGCTGGGTTAGCCTGTGTGCTAGCTGGGGTAGCCTGTGTGCTAGCTGGGGTAGCCTGGGTGCTAGCTGGGGTAGCCTGGGTGCTAGCTGGGGTAGCCTGTGTGCTAGCTCGGTTAGCCTATGTGCTAGCTGGGGTAGCCTGTGTGCTAGCTGGGGTTACCTGTGAGCTAGCTGGGGTAGCCTGTGAGCGAACAACAGGAGAGCCAACAACAGGAGTGCTAACAACAGAAGAGCTAACAATAGAAGAGCTAACCACAGGAGAGCTAACAATAGGAGAGCTAACCACAGGAGAACTAACAATAGGAGAGCTAACAACAGGAGAGCCAACGGGGCTAGCCCTCAGACGGGGGGCCCTGGGTGACGGACCACTACCCTGAACCTGAGAGCTAACCTGGGGACTGTGAGAGCTAGCCCGGGAACTAATGGAGGTAGGCTGTGGGGTAATGGAGGTGGCCTGAGCACTACAGGGTTTCAGTGGAAGTCTAGGGGTTCTAACACCCAGACGGGGCCCCTAGTAACTAGCTCACCCTGGACCTGTGAGCTAGTTAAGTCCCAGTCCTCCTCTATGTCCCCAAAGTACAAATCCTTGTCCTCCTCCTCTTCCTCCCACAACATCAACTCCTCCTCTGCTCCGCTCACATAGCCCTTACCCGCCGCATGCTGGGGGTGTCCTGCCAGGAGCATGTAGAGCTCCAGGTCCTCCCAGGAGAAAGGGGGGAAGTGGGCTCCAGAGGCGGAGGCCATCAGCCGGTCCATATGAGCCCGTAGCTCCATGGCTCTTGCCTCGATCGCCTCCTCCTCCAGACGGCTAGCAACACCGTTACTCCTTCGCTGTCCCTTTATGTTAAGGTCGTTCGTTCTGTCGCGTTTCCTTCCCATAATGTAACGAAACTCAGAGACAGGCGCAAAGGAGCTGTCCGTTTTACATATAGCACCTTTAACCTTCAATTACAAGTCCAAAGAGCTGTTACTGTCAGTGAAGCAAGACATTATTTGTTTAAAAATCAAAACAAGCCTGTCAGAGAGATGGCAAAAACCTTACTGGCCAAATCAACTAAGAAAGGAAAAACATACTGGTAAGCTCAAGACCACCAAAAAGCCCAGAAGGCCACAAACAAACAACTGTGGAGGATGACAGAAGAATTCTTTACCTGCTAAAAAAACGCAACAGTTGGCCAGATCAGAAACACCCTCAGAGCGGTAGGAATGTCTGTGTCAAGTCAATGTAAAGAAATCAAGAAAGTAATTTACCATAGCAAATACAGATATGGTTACCCCAATATGGAAATAATTGGTAAGCCTTAAAAACAAGAAGACAAGCTTAGAGTTAAGCAACCCCCCCCCCGTACAGTTCTGGAACAAACTCCTATCAACAGATGAGACAGATCAGACAGTTTTATGACATGGGCACATATGCCAATGAAACTGGTTCCCTTGTATTTCTTCATGATGTGACTGCTGACAAAATCAGCCGGATGAATTCTGATGTGACGCTATGTAGGAAATTCAGAGGCAGGTGCGTCTTCACAATAGTTTGTTGTTTTTATTCAACATACTGTATATAATGCTTAACAGAAGACAGAAAGAACAAGAACAAATGAGAACCAGCACTAAAACCAAAATACAAGACAATACATAATAAACAGAAACAAGAATAAAACACATACTTAACAGAAGACAAACAAACAGACTGAACTAAATACCCAACTAACGAGGGAAGGGAGTGCAGCTGGGGACTAATCAACAAAACTGATAGGACAAATAAAACATGTGAACGGGTCATGTGAACGTAAGGCGGGAAACCGAATCAAAACGAAACACACAGGGGAGAAACCACTAAAGACAGGAATACAAGATGACTAACCTAACAAGGAACAGACACTATCAAACTAACCACACATATACCAGGGACATTGTGACATCTGAAGTGGTTTGGGCTATTGTAACTGCAGAGATTCAAACAAATGCTGCAAAACTCATTGAGCGGAGTTTCACAATGCAGATGAACACTAAACTAAAGACTAGCAGGAACTGGAGATAGCTGTGGTAAATGCCTCACCCACCCACAGCCTGTGCTCAAGCAGGTACATCTCTCTCTAATCACCCCAAAAGCCCATACCTCCGTTGGCCACAACTCCTTCCAGTTCTCAGCTGCAAACGACTGGAATAAACTACAATAATCTCTGAAAATTGAGGACATAATCTCCCTCACTGCTTTTAATGAATGACTGTCAGAGCTACTGCCCAACCACTGTTCAAGCTGACTCTCCTCCCTCACTTTCTTGCCCGTTTATGCCCCGGTGCCTTATTCATGCCCCATGGTGTATTTCACATACTCATCTGTCAGTTATTCGACTATGTTATTTGCTCAATAGCATTTGCAAAGATATGCTCAAGTGTTACTTATTTCATTGTTATTGTTTTGCCACTTTGCCCACCAACTGATCGACCTCTTTCATTTAGACCTCATTTGCACAAACTGTACATACACATCCATCTCAGTGGTCCCCAACCCTCTCCTCGAGTACCCCTGGCTGTGCCACAGTTTAGCTGTAGCCCTGAACTTGTACACCAGATTCACCAATCAATGACTTGTTAATTAGTAGACAAGTTGGATCAGGTGTGCTAGCTCAGGGGTAGTTCAAACACAAGAGCTGTGTCTCAATGTGAAGGCTGCAGACTTCGAAGGATGCAGCCTGCATGGCATTCGGAGGCTGCAAATGTAGCCATCATTGGATAACGATTGAGCCACCAGGTGTTCCCAATTACCGCCTAGCAAATGGTGCGAGAGGAGAGCATTTGTGAAATGTCAAGTAACTATGGAGCCTGAATTGCTAACTTTCATTTTTATTTTATTTAGTTACTGGAGGAATTATACACTTTGATATACGTTGACATTCCGCCTTTAATTTTGAAGGATTTATCATAATACCGAACTTATGACATCATTGTTAGTGTTGCTAGCAGAATACAGCTCCAGGAAGAAGCAAAGCGAGAAGCAGGTCCAATGGGTTGACAAGTTTTAACCCTGTTGTTTTCACAAAGTTAAAGCATGAAAATAAAAAAGAAAGAAAAACTTACATTTATATGTGAATTCCTCGGCCACCACGCTATTAACACTAGCTATTTTCTTTGAATACAATTGCATTGTCACCAGTGCGCTATGAATTCTGTGGAAGGGTAGGCTGCAAAGTGTGCTTTTTTGTATCTTTCATTTGCCTGAGAAAATGATGGGCACATTTGGCCTCGCATTTGAATGACATTCCAAACTGGGGCAGCCTTTGTCACGCCGCGGTGATGAATGCGGCCTTCGAAGGGTGCAGAGTTTGATTTGAGACAGCCTGCATCGTACTGCTGTGACGCAATCTGCCTTCAAATAAGGCCTTCGGAGGATGCAGCCTACACATTGAGACACAGCTAAGGACTGTCTGGGGGTACTGCAGGAGAGGGTTTGGAACCACTGTCCTATTGTACTATATACTCTGGGTATCTGCACTCTATTTTTATTTTAATTCCTTGTTTCAACATTGCAAATGAAAATCTGTTCCCAATCAGCCCACATGTTTAAATAAATGTGAAATTAAAAAGAAATAATTAAAAAAGCCCTGACAGAGCATCACCATTGAAGAAATCTAGCATCTGGTAATGTCTGTGGGGTCCAGACTTAACTGCGTGGTTCCAAACGCATACGTCCTCTACTTGACTATAATTAAATTCACAGGTGCCAGACCTGCACACAAGTTGTTAGAGAATGACGTCAAGGAACCCGTGTCTGTCTTACATATCAGTCCACCAATTAGCATTTTCTCAATGCTAAGACCCTGGCCAGCGACTTGGACTTACCCGGGATTTCCACTAACTGCGGAACGGCTGCAGATCGGCTCCGCTGCCTGTCGGCTCCGTGCTCCGCCATCATTCAATACCCACCAGGTCCGTATTGGTTGCGGAACGGCTGACAGTGAATATACGAGGACCCTCGCGAATTCACGTATGATTGCGCGATATAACAGCATATATACTGTACTGAGTTGCTGCGGAGCTCTCCGGCATCCGGCATCCGGCAGAAATAGAAGCTCTGCGTATCTGCTCCGCAGGGCTGCGGATCGCCGGAGCTGGGACGGAGTCGGAACGCAGCCGTTCCGCAGTCAGTGGAAATACAAACATTGACTTTAATGGAAACCTAGTGACTCCGCCGCCGTTCCGGAGCGGATCCGCAGCCGTTCCGCAGTTGGTGGAAATTGCCGGTTAGGAAGCAACTTGTATGTGTTCATCTTTCTTTCTCCCAACTCGCTCTTTTTCTCTCTATTAGGTACCACATGGGTCTCCTACATTCTAGACCTTCTGCATTTTGGTCAGACATCTCCAGACCGCCAGACCTCATTGCCCATCTATGAGAGAGTGCCTTTTCTGGAGAGTGACTTCCATATTCTCCCTCCAGGTTAGAATTCACCCATGATACATTTATATGCAGTTTAGCCTTTTCCTTTATCATGCAACAATAGTGTGATTGACTCAATGTATTTCAAAGAAGGAATCAGATTGCAATGAATCCACCATTACCATACAAGGAATCAAATGAAAGTATAGTAAATACATTACAATCAACAAACCAAGTAAAATTCCATAAACAAAGCAGTACAGTCCTTATCAACAGACATTTTTACTGTCACAAAGACAATACAATTATATTCAAGCTACAAAACCATAAGCACATTAAAGTAATGTCATCATATTTTACCAAAAGGGATATGGTTGTTACTGATTACTCTAAAATAGCTTTGTAGTCATTGCAGTTTGTCATGGTGCAGTGTGGTGTAGAGAGAAAGAGACCGAGCAGGGATGGTGGTTTGCAATATTTAATGTAGACAATCCAGGAAAACATACATGTAATGCAGTTGCAGTAAAACAGCAGAAGCGAGTGCACAACCGGTATACTTATATAGCTTATAATGAGCTCACAGTGGGATAAACACTGAAAACAATATAGTTATATGTAGACCGTACATATAACTCAAACACATAACACACTCTTTTCACAAACTAGGACAGTTGCAGGTGAACAAGTAAATGCGAGTGCACAACAACATCATATATATTACTTTGCTCTCACAGCGGCATGGGACGCTGATAGCTAACTTACAAATACAGAGCGTACGCATAAACTTCCAAACCTCAACAACTCACTTTTTACAACTTACATTAACTGACCTGCCTATGTATAGCCTAGAAATAATGATGTATTCATAGCCACCATGGATTCCAAAAGAAAACCGAACTGGACAGAATAAGAAACACTTCTTGCTGAATTAGTCAAATTTCTGAGTGTAGAATGTGGAAACTCTTGCACTGGCCAATCCCTCTCCACCACACTTTGTGTGATACGATATATATATTATATATTGCCTATATAAGGATACAGTGTGTATAATAGTTTACAAAAAGGCTACCTGTTGTAGTTAATTTGGGCTTATGTCAGTGGCATATGGAATTTGTGTGAGCAGCCACGAGTGTAACAAGTATCCTTCATCTCCTATTAGATGACACTCCGGTGACAGAAAGTGCCACTTTCATTCAATATCTGCATGTCATGGGTAGACCCAGGCCGTTTGGGTACCACATCCAAAATGTTGTAGTCTAGCTGCATCAAACTCAACTTGTGTGTTGATCCTGTGGTACGTCTTCTTGTTCATATAAACATTCTCATTGACGCTGGGAGCAATGATCTTTATATGAGTGCCATCCATTGCGCCTACTACTCTTGGGAAGCCGGCTATTTGCATACATTTTGTGTGCTTCTGTTGGATTATTCGGGGTGTTGTCGGGAAGTAAATGAAACGTGTGACAATGTGTGGAGCTGTAAGTGCCATAATGGTCTCCATGACAATTTGACTAATCAATGGTTGTGATGGCCCAAATCATCAGAATTGCGTTGCTGCGAAAGAAGCATCATCACCACCTTCAATTCATCTGAAAATGCATTGCAGCGTTAAGTCATTGTTGTAATGACGTCCGTCACTCAGTCGCTGATGAAGATGATGCAAAAAATTAAAAAACATTCTTCCTCTCCTAAAAGATTCACGCGTGTCTCTGTCTCCTCAGTGCCATCACAAGCCCCTACTGGCAAGTCAAAACCACTTGAGAGACCTCTCGAGCGGTCTTAAATAACTGGGAGAGTAAGAGTGATTCTTAGCTTTAAGAAATTTGATAAATTGCTTTTATACTTAAGTTTAAGGGTAGGAAAACATTTTGTCAATTCTCAGCACTTCAGACTAAAATGGCCAGAGTTGCCAGGTGTATCAAAAATTTAATGGTTAAACAACTGTGAAAATTCTTGTTAAGAGCATAGATTGTATATATCACTGTGACGTCACCCATTGGTTTGTGAAGATCTGATTTGGGTCATCGAATTACCCGTTACTTACGCATACATCTTTGTTGCGGATGTGATGATTTTAGATGATAGGGAGGAGTAATCTAGCCAGCTAACTGATATTAATTAGGATGCTAATGAAAAACAGTATTAGAACAAAATGTAAAACAAAATGTAACGTTACTTACTGGAAAAACTGAACTGCCAACTCCTTTGAGTGTTTTCTCCTACAAATGAACGCCATACCCACGCCCTAAATGCCCCTTTGCTTTAACAATTTTTCAACGATTTTAAAATCTACAAAACCATAATAAAAAAATGAACATCATGAAAAATTGCAGAAGGCTTAAATCTAGGGATTGAGACCATATACTCATTATGAAAATGTTTACTGAGGTAATAAATCAAGTATATTATGTCTCTCATTCTCATAGACTATTACAGAAACCGAGCTCTTTTGCAACTAGATGTATTGCCCCCAGCTGGAATTCAGATAGAATGCAGGTTTAAGGCACTTCCTCATTTGAGTCACTTTGCCAAACCTCACACTGTAGTTTGCATATTTTAACAACTCTGTTCTCTATAATTAAATGAATATTTAACAACATTTTTAATTAACTTTGATTTGTTTATTAGAAACAATAATGTTTTTTTGTCATATGCAGATAGAGCTCCCTTAGGAAATACACAGACATGGCAACACTGGTTTCAGCACAAAAGGATAAATCTGCGCTTTTACCATACATGACAGCATATATCAGTAGGCAAACAAATTATTCAGGAAAAAAAGATGACTTGATTGAACTCATATAAATTTTATTACAATGTTAACAGTGTAGATGGGAAACAATCATGGAAAATTTTTGTTGGAAATATGCTTTAATGAAGATTCTTGATGTTTTGTCACAAGATACTAGAATTATGTTGGTACTGGTTTTGGTAGTATTTCCTGGAGAAAGATGGCCGGATAATTAAGAAGCCCCTTTATTAAGGGCCGGATTTACTCAAATGCATATTTGTACCTTTACATGCTGCTAAAAGGTTTCCTTACCAATAAGGGACATTTTGAACCATGTATTTCAAAAGTCACAGTAAAACTCCTTCACACAGTAATAGTTTTTTTTAATCTGACTCAATTTGGGTGTCAATAGTAGGGGATTCTGTTTTGTGTGTATGCATGTGTGCATGTGTATACATAGGAACGGAGCTGGCAGAGAAGTTAACCACAACTCCTCGCCTCATCAAGACTCACCTCCCAGTTCAGTTTGTGCCCAAGTCCTTTTGGGAGCAGAACTGCAGGGTACAGTAGGGTTAACTTCCTGTTTCTCTGCTTATTGTCCATGTTGCCTGTAAATGTTTCTGTTGGATGCCTGTCTTTATGTTGGTCAGATTCTAAAACTGACTGTAATGTATTTTCTGTAATAATACAGAATTTTTTTGAATGACCAATGGGAGCCAAATCTCAAGCCTCTAGCCATCTTCTTCATCATCTACAAGCTCTGTGAAGACTATAAAAATAACATAGTGTAGAACAGAGCTGCCCAACCCTATTCCTGGAGATCTACCTCCCTGTAGGTTCTCTCCAACCCTTGTTGTGGGAAACATATCTTAGCTTTCCTTTAGCAAATTACTAAAATAAAATGTGCTAAATTAGGGTTGATGTGAAAACTTACAGGATGGTAGATCTCCAGAAACAGGGTTGGGAAGCCCTGGTGTAAAAATTATGTATTAGATAATACATGAGTAGCTTTTCTGTCCTAATTTTTCACTATGATATGTGTGGTTAGTTAAAATAATACATCCAGGAATGCTGTTTGTAACTGTCAGAAGCTGTCTTTCTGCAGGTAGTGTATGTAGCCCGTAATGCCAAAGACAACGCAGTGTCTTATTTCCACTTTGACCGTATGAACATAGCCCAGCCTGAGCCTGGAGACTGGAACAACTTCCTACAGAGATTCATGGATGGAAAGAGTGAGTAAATGAGAGAGTAAAAGAGCGACCGACAACTAATTGGATGAACACATGTATACTAATGAGTTGGTCAGCACAGTTTGGATGTGGATAATGCCCTATTAATCTAGATAATTGACATCATACTTCCTGATATCTCTCTAACATCCTTTCCTGTCTTCATGGCTTCCTTCCTCAGTGGTGTTTGGTCCCTGGAATGACCATGTGACCGGCTGGTGGGAGAAGAAGCAAACTAACTCTAACATCCACTACATGTTCTATGAAGACATGATAGAGGTTAGTAGACTAACTACACATGTGAAATAAATGGTCATAAAGTATAAAACAATATACATATAAAAAGTCTGTTGTGATTTATTCACCATCAATACACAGTAGTGGACCTTGGGCCCAAGGGCGCCGCCAGAAATCTTGGGCCCCATGACAAAAAATAACATTGGGCCCCTTCTGCACAGCTGTTGTAGTTTTTACCTATTTTTTGGGGGCCCTGTCAGTCATGGGCCCTTGGAATTGTCCTATTTGTCACCCCCTATACCCTGCCTGGGTTACTGAGAAGGAAATGCAGGGGCTCCAAAAAACACTTTTTATTTGCAGGACACAAGACGAGAGCTGGACAAGCTGTGCTCCTTCCTGGGTTTGTCTCCTTCAGAGGAGGAAAAGGAGAGGGTGAGAGGAGGAACTCAGTTTGACAACATGGAGAATAACAACATGGTCAACTACTCCACAATACCAGTCATGGACTTTAAGATCTCTCCTTTCATGCGAAAAGGTCTAAGCTTCTTCTACCCTACACCCGTCTTTCTTTGTCAGAGGGCTGCACATGTTTATTTCCTGTGTGATATGTGTCATTTGGTTTTTTTACTCATTAACATGTTTATTTTGGTAAACAACCATTTGTTTCATCACCTTGTATTTTCACACTTTCTCTCTCTCTCTCTCTCTCTCTCTCTCTCTCTCTCTCTCTCTCTCTCTCTCTCTCTCTCTCTCTCTTTCTCTCTCTTTGTCTCTTCCACTCCAGGAAAGGTTGGTGACTGGAAGAACCATTTCACTGTGGCCCAGAGTGAACAATTTGATGAAGACTATAAAAAGAAGATGATGAACACTACCTTACAGTTTCGTACTGTAGTCTAGAGGTTGTGGTCACTTTAATTAGCTGTTTTTTAGAAATATTTTATGGATAAAAACCTACTGAAATATGTGTTCTAGTTAAGATGCTTCAGGACATTTCTCCAGTTCCAAACAATTATGTTAATCATCCCAAATGCAAGTTCCAGGTGTTTATGCCTTCCTATGTGATGTATTTGTAACCTCTGGATGTTTTCTGGAAGTTGCAAATCAGAAAACAATTACTAATTGCCTGTTCTAAAAACAGAGCCGAATGAATGTGTTACTATGATGTCAAGTATCACTCTACAACCATTTAAAGCAAACTTTCATTTTAATGTTATAAATAGAAATAATAGATTCAAATTCAACCACTACGTATTTGACACAATGACAGGAATACAGGACCCAAAAGCGGACACAGAAACAAAACTGTAAACATAATGGTCTAATGGAATAAGGCTGTTAAGTAGTGGGTAAACAGGCAAGGTCGGCAACAAGTAGACAGAGGTTCAGGTAATCCAAAAAAGGAAAGGCTGATGTGTAGTGTATACTCAAGCTGAGGTTGGTACCGGGGGTTAAAGGCTGGCAGTACAAGGGAGTAGGCAGGTTCGTAGTGCAAAAACAAATGACTGGCAGGATTAACAGGTCAATACAGAGAACACTGGAATGACAAGTACATGACAAGACGATCTGGCAAATGCCAACAGAACCCAGTGAACTAAATACAAAATGACTAATAAGGATAGGGTACACCTGGTGAGGGGAGGAGATCAACACTGACAGGTGAAACACATTAGGATATGACAGTATTGTTCACTAACACAACATCATGGTTAGGGATGCTCATATTGACCGTTTAACCGTTAACCGAAATTAAAACATTTGACCGGTTAATACTATCAGTTAAACGGTTAAGAGGTTTTTTTTATTTTTTACGTATATATAGCCTACATTAGTTAAATCACGTGGCGCGTGCACACGTGCAACCAGAGCATGGCGCTTCGTTTTGAAAGGTGGGGAGATATAGGTAATTAGGAGCGAAATATACCGGCTGCCTGTTTTGAGTCTGCAACGCGTTCTTAATTTAAAATGACAACCCTTGGACATTTATGATGACTGTGATATTAACTTGCGCTTTCATTTTTTCATGTACAGAAACGTATAACGTAAACGTATAACGCTATCGTATTGGGAAGCATATATTATTTTATCGGCTATAATTCATCATGCTCCTGATGCATTATAGCCGACAAAATAATGTTACCTTAAAACAACTCACACAGTGATTGACAACACGCACTTTATTTTTGGAGAGGACCGTAATGGTAATTTCAATGAAATGGGTGCGCTCGGCAGATTTGTTAAGTTAGTATAACGCATAGCAAGCGTTATCAACATTTTGTTTTGTGTTAATGAAATATAGCCCTTATTTGCAGTATGCCTGCTGTAAGCAAAAACCTTGTACCTGATTGTCACAGACTGTTTTCGTTCTATCATTTGACAACTCGGTAAACACTGCATCAAGGCTACTTTCCTTTGATTGAAAACAGAAAGTGAAAACGTCTACGACCAATTTTCTGCGACAATATTTTGGTTGGTGTGGACTTTACGCCAGTGTAGTTTGGTGAAACCAAATATCGACACAGTTTTAGTTTGAAACTAACTAGTTTCATTGTATCGTTTAGTGTGTACTTTGCACCCGAGTTAACTTATACGCAAAGCTGGTGCACCCGGCAGCTGTTGTTGACCTGTTCTGTATGCTGTTTAGACATTAAAACAAATCCGTTAAAAAAAATGTTTGTACTGGTTACAGACACTCGTCAATTAATTTTTTTATTTAAAGCCAATTGAATCTTATAATCTCATCAGTTAACGGTTAATAATCGGTTAACTAGTTCCGGTTGTCGGTCAGGAAATTTACCCAAAATGAGCATCCCTAGTCATGGTTGATAACCCTTAAGGTGAGACACTACAGGTGAATAGGGCAAAATTTTTAACTTACAAATATCACTGTATTCATTCATTGCATTGACTGTGCTCTGAAGACACAATATCTCCATCACAGCCAGCATGGCAGAGGAATGTAGAAATAACCATACTGGCTGCAGCCTCAACCCTGCTTTTCCCCACAAAGAGGGGGAAATGGGTCCATATGAGTTGAGACATTCATTGGCATTCTGAGTGCCTCCATACAGTATATTAATTTTCACTTGTGTGGAAAGGACCAGGGAGAAGACCATGCAGACATAGCAGCCAATTGGACAAGCAAACCATAAATGACTATAAAGAATATAATCATCCTATAATGTTTTACTATTCAACAGATCCATAATTCTGTGTGTGTGTGTGTGTGTGCATTGGTGTGTCAACCTGACCACAAGAGCCTGGACTCGACTGCACCACTGATGCTTGGGACCCCAGGCTGCAGTGATACAGCTTCCTGTTAATGTGTGTGTGTGCGTGTGCAAGCATGCATGATGTCCGCTCCTCATCTCTCTCTCTCTCTCTCTCTCTCTCTCTCTCTCTCTCTCTCTCTGATTGAAATATGTTTCTCCAATGTCCATAAGTCAATAAGGCTGCATTATTTCAATGTCCTTTGTTTTTGCCACTGAACTGAAAACAAAATCTTTACTGCCTGCAAAAGTAAAACTGACCAATATAACACAATGAATGAGATTTTTTTATTCTACTTTCTACGAATCCAACCTTGTTCCATCTATGAAAATATGTTCACTGTTTCAACAACACCTATGATAAAATGTAACAGGTCATTAGACCTCCAAAATCAACATCCCTGCACTCTTGAAGCAGACTGCTACAAAACCCATGGTTCTATGGATCAATGTTTATAAATTGACCCAGTGCAGCCCAATTAGGGCACAAGAGGTCATGTATCAATTAATTGACACATGCAACATGCATAATCAGCCACTGCTTTGTCGCACAGTCAGTGGCACTATCATTAAACCCCCTCCCCCCTGGTTTCCCACCAAAAATGTACAGTCAGATTTGCTACTTTCTGATGGTTTTTCAGCTAATCCAATAGATTGCTTTTCCTTTTCATATCTGCTTTCTTTTTCTTGAAAGTTGCGGTGTTAGTTTTTTTTTCATAGGTCCCGTAGTAAAATAAACACAGAAGAGTCAGAGTACACCACGTGATGCATCTGAGCGAATCACGTTAGCAGAAACCAGTAGTAGCCAATGAGATTTCGTCATTAGCACTAAATACCCCTTTTGACATTCATGATTGATTACTGATAAGGAAATGGACTTATTTGGGTTACATAGAGATGTGCAGGAGACTCACAGTTTTACAACAAACCAGTCATGACAGACTTCAGTAAACAGGCAAAACTTGGCATGTGTGCTGGAATGCTACCTTCTTGGTAAATTAGAGAGAAGCTTACTGCCGCAAGTAAACAAAATGTAATAAAATAAACATCTTAAATGTATATTTTCAATGTTTTCTTTATAGCAGCTTGAAAGAACAAATTTTGAAGGAGTAAACTAGCCTAAAATCTCATAATTGCCCACTGCATGAAAAATCGATGTTTTTGCCTGCCGTGTCTCACCTTAACTTTCTCAAAAGTCAAGGTATACCTGAAATGTATGGAATTAAAGCATGTCTTAGAGAAGCTGTGGCTTTCAGTCCACTATTTGTGTGTGTTTGTTCATTTTGATTTGGTTAATATTTGTAAAGGCACAGCTTAGTCAGTGTTTTGATGTTGTCAGTGTTTTGATGTTCCCAACAATCCACCAGCAATTCTGATATATATTTATCCGCAACAACAACATTTTTCATCAATCAACAACAACATTTTCCATCAAGACAGAACTGCTAAATCAAATTTATTTTCAATGAAATGTATTTCATAAAGCCCCTTTTACAACAGCTATCGTCACAAGGTGCTTTGAAAGATACCTGGCCTAAAAAAAAACAAGAGCAAGCAACAACAAGTGATGCACAGTTGCTAGGGAAAACTCCCAAGTAGGTGGGACCTAGGAAGAAACCTAGTCTAGGCCAGACCCGAGGGGTGGGGTGTCCTCTTCTGGCTGTAAAAGGTGTATCTGGCTGTACCCTAAAGGGAACAGAGTTGCAATCTATTGTAAGAATAGCCTACAGAGCTCTGTTATCCTAGCAAGGTCTGTGCCCAAACATTTGAACTTTCTTTTTATCCCTTGCTCCAGAAATTAGTCTCTCATCATTTATGCCTTTTATAGACCCTTATTAGCCCACAGCTGTGCCCTGGATACCCTATGTGAACTAACTGCCCCACCTATCCTAAGAGTTCTTACAGTTCTGTGACCTAAACTGAGATATGTGTACATCCCCAGCCAATTTACATTCTCATGCAAATTGTCAATGAAAACCTAAAATAAGTGCACCTTCATAGATATCATTCTAACTAATATGCCCTCAAAATACACCTCCACTGACTTCAGCCAGGATCTCAGCAATTACTGCCCTATTGCCTGTGTCCGTAATGGGTCTGCGGTTAAACATCCACCTTTCATTACTGTTAAACGATCCTTGGAAGGATATTGACCTCATCCTGTCTGTAGATGATGCCTGGTTGTTCTTTAAAATTGCATTCCTTGCTCTCCCAAATAAGCATGCCCTGTTCAAAAAGTTTCAAACTAAAAGCAGAAATAGCCCCTGGTTCACTAGAGACCTCACAGCTCTTGACCAGCACAAAAACACCATGTGGCATACTGCGTTAGCCTCAAACAATCCCTGTGATATGAACCTCTTAAGCGAATTCAGAAACCAGTACACATAGTCGGTTAGAAAAGCTAAGGCTAGCTATTTTAAACAGAAATGTGCATCCTGTAAAACCAATTCTATAAAGTTCAGGGACACTGTAATAAGCATTTTGCCATAGCTGGGCATGCTTTAAACCTGGCCACCACCACCCTGGACAATAGCTCCGCACCCCCTGCAGAAATGTGCACAAACACCCCATTTCCCTTCGCCCCAAATTCAAATAGCTGATGTCATGAAAGAACTGCAAAATCTAGACCCTTACCAATCAGCCAAGCTAGATAACCTGGACCCTTTCTTTCTTAAACTATCTGTAGCAATCATAGCAACAACCCATATTTTAGCCTGTTTAAACACTCTTTCGCATCGTAAGAACATCCTTAAAGATTGGAAAGTTGCCACGGTCATTCCCCTATTCAAGGGGGTACACTCTTGACCCTAACTGTTACAGACCTATATCCATCCTGCCCTGTCTCTCTAAAGCAGGGGTGGGCAATTATTTTTGCTTAAGGGCCACATTGAGGTTTTGAAATCAAATGAAGGGCCGCATTTTATAGCAATGCATGAAAAATAGGAAATGTTATTTCATTAAATTACCCCGGCCCCTACATAGTTACTTGCGTATCCTACAGAAAATAAATGTTTTGTTTTGTAACACCATTTCCTTGTTTAACTGTAATGTTTTTAGTATACCAAAATATAATCAGTGAAAGTACACAACTTTGAGACACGATATCTCCGGCTGTGATGAATCCACATGGACAAACCACGTCTCATGATTTGAATTGGCTTTATTTAATCAGCGGAACCCTCTCTTTCCAACCGTATTGGTACCATGTTGGTATTGTGCAGGATGATGTCCTACATCATTGCAGAGTTGCTATTTTGTAATTTTCACGTCATACTTCCTGTCTGTAATGTGTTTCGTAAAAAATGAAAAAGTCAAAAAACATGACCGACTTCGAGGCGCGATAGCTCCGGCTCTGGTTAACACACATGGATGAGCCAAAACTCGTTCTTTTCGGCTGAACATTGTCTTACCAATTATACCAATCTAGTTGCTAGAATATACATTTTGTGAGATAATCGCGATACAATTGCGCTTGACGCTCTAGAGCGTCGGGAGACTGTGAATGGTAAAAACGCTACATCTGCCGCAACTGGCCCACGGGTCTTAGTTTGCCCACCCCTGCTCTAAAGCATTGGTTTCAAACCAGTTCCATGGAGGGCCTAGTGTATGCTGGTTTTTGGTCTTTCCTTTCAATTAGTGTCCAAGACCTAGACTGCCAGGTAGGAGGAAATCCCAACCAATTAGTGACCTTATCAATCAATCAGGTACAAGTTAAAAGAGAATATCTGCATTAACTAGGCCCTCCATGGAAGTTTCCATGATGTTCTCTTCAAATACATGGAGAAGGAGGGATCCAAACACTACAGTTCTCTTAATGGACATGTATAATATAGCCTCATACCCATGTCTTTCTAAGCATCTCTCTGGGGGTCCAATGTGTTGTAAAATGTGTTGTTAAAGTTTTAAAAAGAAAAACAGCAGAAATAATCAAGCCGCCATCCTAATAGCACTTCGTTCTCTCTCACTACCTTCTTGCCAGTCGCACCTCAATGATATGTTGCACCTGTTTTAAAGGGGATAGGGCAGGTTACGGCCAAAGACCTGCTGAGAAAGTGGTGTTGATGGCAGAGCTTCAGAAGGGCAGTGCTAAGAGGATGATTGGAAAGCACAGGGAGCCTGGTGTTGACAGTCCAAGGGTGCTGTTGCAGTTTAAGGGAGTGTTGCCAAAATGGTTCAGTTGGGATGCATTAGCTTTTATGTTCAGGAGGTGCCACTGTGGTGCAATAAGTGTCAGTGCATGGGCATGAAAGCGGCAGATGTGATTGACCAAGTATTGGGGACGTAAGTGTAGGATACACTGTGCGTTAATGTCCACGGAGTGCAACTCAAACTCCTTTGTCTTCGGTTAGAAAGGGAATAGTCCTAAACATTTACTGGTTGTTTGCTTGTTTGGTGTGTGTGTAGAATGTATGTGTGGAAGTTGGGTTTGTGTGATTTGGGTGTGTGGTTTCTGTAAGAAGAAATACAATACAATCAGTAAACTATGTCATTAAGGCCATAACATTATACATACATATACAGTAAGGACATATGCATAACAATAAATAACAAAATATGCATAATAATATGCAATATGTATCTGGTGTTAATGTAAACTAGGGGTGGTACGGTTCATGAAAAAACATTTGCTTGTCTCGGTTCGGAGTGTGTGTCTACGGCAGTGTGTACGGTTCATACACACACAAATCTCGGTACACTGCTAATGTGCACAAACCACTAACTGCCGTTGTGTCGACTTTTATCACCTATGTTAAAACACTTACCAGAAATGACGAGCGGGGTGAGTGCATAGATTGTATATTACTGGATGGAGACATGTGTGACTGTCACAGGCAGGGTGTCTGGGAGCCCTGTCACAGGCAGGGTGTCTGGAGGCCCTGTCACAGGCAGGGTGTCTGGAGGCCCTGTCACAGGCAGGGTGTCTGGGACAGGGGCTGGCAAAGGCACTGGGACAGGGAGTTCAGGGGGCCCAGGAAAAGGCAGTTCAGGGGGCCCGAGGAAAGGCACCTCAGGCGGCCAGGGCGGCAGGGTGTCCGGGAGGTCCGACGACGAGGATCCGGACGGGGGTCCGGGCGTCAGTGACAGGGGTCCGGACGTCAGTGGAGGAAGTCCGGACGAGGGTCCGGACGTCTGCGACGGCTGAGCAGGGGGTCCGGAGGTCAGCAGCGGCTGAGCAGGGGGTCCGGAGGTCAGCGGCGGCTGAGCAGGGGGTCCGGAGGTCAGCGGCGGCTGAGCAGGGGGTCCGGAGGTCAGCGGCGGCTGAGCAGGGGGTCCGGACGTCAACGGCGGCTGAGCAGGGGGTCCGGAGGTCAGCGGCGGCTGAGCAGGGGGTCCGGAGGTCAGCGGCGGCTGAGACGGAGGTCCCGACTCCTCCCAGGAGGCGTCCTCGCCAAACAGCAAGTCACATAATTGCCATTTCAAAACACTGCCATTCAAAATGACACTACATGAGCAATTTGGCCAACATATGCGCCACCTGGCCAAACACCTCAATGCATAATTGTTACCACTTCAATCAGGAAGTAAGCACTATAAAAAGACTACATGTGAGCACCTTTTGATTAGGCAAGATGCTGCCTAATTATTTTTTATTTTTGTGAGCATATTTTTGTACAGTCCAATGTAAATATATCTGCTGTGCATATGTTGCACTGACTTGTTTGGTGAAATAAAAAATAAAAAAATTAGGGTGGGTGTGTGTGCATGCGTGCGTGCGTGTGTGTGAATATGTCTGTGCATGTGAACAATCTGAAGAATTTCCTACAATTTGAACTATTTTCGTATAAAGGCAAAGATGAGATGAGAGTGATTTTCATTATGCCCAACAGTGTGTAGTTGGTTAGAAATTATAGCAAAGCATAATAAAGATGAGAGTGTTTTTCATTATGACCAAGCGACTTGAGTAGTGTACCTGTTCTATCCAAACACCTGACGCGCATTTTCAGTGTGCCAAATGTTCATTCAATTAGGCTACACTGCGTGTTTGTGTGTGTTTTTGATTAAACAGCATTTTACGCACTTGCTGGCATCATAGATTGTGTCATCATTAACCATGTCTTTAACGGATAGCTGTTGTCCCCTTCCCAGCCACCCATCCAAGGGGGGATCCTTAATGGCCAAGTTGCCATAAATGAGTCGTGGCTTGAGCCTGAGTAATTCTGAGTAAAGACATGGGTGATTTTACTATTAGCATCGCAAATTACGTGTGTATACTTGTTGATTGAATGGGTTCCCTTGAGGTTGATGTATATCAGTGCAAATAATTCATTATGAATAATTTGAGTAAATGTGTACACTAGATGTATATCATTTTTTTTTACACTTTCGGACACCACAATGACTTCCTCGTGTGGTAATATTTTTCCTTCTAATTATGAATTGCAATAATAAAGAACTGCTGCATTTGTGTAGATGAGAGGAGCAAAGTGTATGCGCGTTGTGCACACGCTACATTATGGTTAGGCATGCGCCCTTAAAATAGCATATGAATAACACGCCACTGACTTTAAACCATGTTTTTCCTGGTCTGTGACGGAATTGTTTTCGGGCACTGCAAGACAGCACCAGGGATCGTTTGCGCCAAAACACGCCTCTTCTTTTCGCTGAACCGCCCAACGAACGCAAGTTCATTCCCTAATTCACCGACGCGCGTCTGTGGAGGGAAAAGTCCCATATGCGTCGGGTGTAAGATAGGAATGATACATGCGTTTGTGTAAAAAGTAAATTGCGCTGGGTGTAAGATAGGGCCCCATATCTTTTTGAGTAGATAGTCTGCTTGACATTGTGAGCTTTGCCTAACCTAGTGTTTTGATCATCACTGAATGTAATTTACCGGTAGTCATTGAGTAAACTCTCTTATCTAGACTGAAGTTCATTACAGTCAATGAAGCAGAACAACCAAACCACTCATTCATAGAAAAACATTAAAGTCACAGTCAGCAGTAAGCGCTAGGAGGTTAAAAAGTCAAATGGGAATGTTGTCAGGAGATGAGGGTTTTACGAGTAGTTCTCTGTTTTTTAAAACATGACAATAAGATATCAAACTGCACAAATTCAGCTCCGTCTGCCTCTGAAATATACTGCAATAAACACATATAAGTTAGAGCTTTACAGTCAAAGTCTGAAATAAATACAGCATTAGAGCTTTACAGTCATAGTATGAAATGAACACAGTGTTAGAGCTTTACAGTCAAAGTCTAAAATAAACACAGCATTAGAGTTTTACAGTCAAAGTCTGAAATAAACACAGCATTAGAGCTTTACAGTCATAGTATGAAATAAACACAGTGTTAGAGCTTTACAGTCATAATATGAAATGAAAACAGTCTTAGAGCTTTACAGTCATAGGGCTCTATTTTAACAATCCGAAACTCAAGTATCAAACGTGAAACGCAAGTGATATTGTGGGCGGGTCCCGGGCACTGTTGCTATTATACCGGCGGGATAAATGACACTTGCGCCCGATGCAAATCTAAAATGGGTAGGTCTGAAGTAGCTACATTAGTCATAGGTGTGGTTTGGTTGTAACGTGCAATAAACCAATTAGTGTCATCTCACATTCCCTTTTGTCACGTTCAATGCTTAGAGACAGGCGCGAAGGTGCAATAATCCAAAATACTTTATTTTAATAGAAAACAAAACTGCCACGAGGGGCTTTCCAAATGTAAATCGGCACACAAACAGGAACGCGTACAGGGAAACATTGATCGACAAGAGACAAGGGGAGAACACCATGACTAAATACAAACACATACTAATTACTAAC
>JACXGM010015123.1:10537-21654 GCA_016801145.1 Umbra pygmaea | reverse complement strand
CTCCCATTCAGGGGATTTAAATGATGCGGGCGTTCAAGCTCCTCCGTTCCTCCGCTCGCCATGACCATGCTGTGAGCGGACTGAACATGCGCACAACTTTTTTTCCTCAGTAATCAATCCGCGGATCACGTGTGTGCCGAACCGAAGATATTGATCCGAACGGATCACGGATCAATGACGATCCGTTGCACCCCTAATCTGTAGTGATCTGGGATAAGACAGGTCTTCTGATACTGCAGCTAAAAAACTAGATTTTACTCAGACCTACGTAAACTATAGTCATTGGGAAGAGAGTACTGTATTAGTTGTTCAGTTGCTAATTAGCCTGGAGTTGTCTTCGTTTGCAGTGCAGAGAATGTAATAAATTCGCCCGTTTGATGCCACCACCCCAGGATAATTATCTAGAATTGGAAATACTGACAGCAGCAGGATTGTGTAATAAGTAAAACACAACACATGGAATCCACCGTTGCTTTGGAGGGTTTTGTTGGAGTGAGCTGTTTGATGTAATACTTTCTTGTGTTCTATTAACTGACGCGAAGGATGCACTGTCCTTCATAACCATGAAAAGATTACTGAAACCCTCCAAAGTGGGACATCTATGTTGAGAAGGTTATAGTTGACGGCATGAAACTACTGCTACTATTCTGTATAATATCCTAAGATGGAACGGTGCTATTAAAATAGCTGTACTGTTGTAACTACATAGGGTGAAGATTTGTTAGGCTAGCATTGGTTCTAAGGAGGGGTATGACATTGTGAATCAGATTCTCAAATCTAGCAGGACTGTTTTTTTGTTATCATATATTAAACACATCAAAATATTTTATCTTTAGACGTGCTGTGCAATCAAATCAGTATGCTGGACTGCACTTGATTCGACATAACAATGTTACCAGAAAAGTGACACTGCAACCAGTTTCAATGGTTTCTGGTAGGTATGAAAATGTTTTGGTATATTTTTCCATTTTGTAAAAGGTATATGAAATGTGTGTTAGCGAAATAATGGCTGAAATGGTTTGAAAATTGTCTTTCAAGCAAGGACCATGTTCATTCAGACTCAGGACACTCCCAACCCAAACAGCTTAAAGTTTCTGCCTGGTTGCATGGTCCTTGAAAAAGGAACAATGGATTTTGCTGCACCCAGAGAAGCCTACTGTTCCCCCCTGGCCAGGTTTGTCACATACGCTCACTGATCCTGTGCCTAACTACAGAATGGTTTTACAATAATATTAGTTGTAATAATAATAATAATAATAATAATAATAATATAATAATCTAACTTACATATTAATACAGCTATATCATTGTCACTTGTTTCTTCAGGCAGCTATTTAGAATTGATGGTGTCAAGGGTGTCTTTTTGGGTCCTGATTTCATCACCATAACGAAGGTAATGTTACCTGTAATTTACATTTGATGAACACTAACAAATGTTTACCAATTATGAGAATTGCTCTTTCTGTTGTTAAATAGGTAGATGTAGATGTTGAATGGAAGTTGATCAAACCTGATGTATTTGCTGCCATAATGGACTTCTTCACATCTGGACTTCCGGTTATCAATGAGGACGACCAACCTCGTGCAGATACAGGCATGAAACGCATACAACTGAAAGCAAACACTTTACAGTTCACTCTGAAATGAATGGCATCTACTCTCATCAGAATAAACATCATGCCTCGAAAGTGCTTCTGGAACTTTCATACCAGGTTTTATGGTCAACTATCTTGTCTTGATGAGAATAGTCCTACTTCTGGCAAGATGTCCAAATAGCTCAACTTATTGTGTTCTCCAACTTTGATCTTTGAGAAAGTTTTTGAAACTTACTCAACTAAACTATGTTTTGGTTTTTTCCATTAACAAAAGAATATGTAAAACCTCCCATTTTGGCCTAAATGTGTAAAGTGATTGTAATATGTTCTTGACATTTGCACAAAACAGGACATCATACACAATTTTATGGGTGCTTTTTAAACTCTAGCAACACTTTTACAACCAGTGGCCAAAATTACAGACTGCTTTTTTATTGTTAAGAACTAGAAGCAATGATTGCCTTTGTCTTTACAGCACCCTCAGATGACGATGATGAGGTGATTGCTATGATCAAAGAACTTCTGGACACCCGAATTCGGTATTATTGCAGTAGATTGCTTTTTGTTGTTCTGTCTTTTGTCAGAAGTCTCTTACGACAATTGTTAAATTGTCTCTCCAGGCCTACAGTGCAAGAAGATGGTGGAGATGTCCTGTATCGAGGCTTTGAAGATGGCATTGTCAAGCTCAAGTTGCAGGGTTCTTGCACCAGTTGCCCCAGCTCCATGATCACTTTAAAGAGTGGCATCCAGAATATGTTGCAGTTCTACGTCCCTGAGGTGGAAGGGGTAGAGCAGGTTTGTACACTGTACAAAAATAATTTAAGAATTTAAACCACAATAATATCCTTAACATTCAGGGGAAAACATTCTAAATTAAAAACATGAACTTTTTCCTTCACAGTATTAGAACCACAATGCAGTTGTCATAAAATTACCATTATCAGGTCTTGATCAGTGTAAAAAATAGCACAACCTTGCTATAACTTTTAGGGGACAGCTTCCTGAATTAGTTGGAGTGGCAACGATTAAGAAGCAGCTCAAGCAAGCAATGGGGAGGGGTAGTACGGTGTGTGTCTAAATGATGCAGGGAACAGGAGAGCAGTACCAAGCTAGTCTAGGGCCTTATAATATATACATTGCAAAGAACATGAACAAAATTGCAGAATTCAGACATTAACAAGTAATTTCACAAAATGGGAAAAAAAATCTCAAGTATTTTTCTGTAATTTTAATATAGTCCTGTAATATTATTAATAATTGCCTCTACAATTCTACCAAAATAAAATGCAGTAAATATGGAATTTTGCGCTCTGTGCACTGTGTCTGTCTACTGAACGAGGCCAGCACTACCACACTGGCCTTAAGCCATGTTAGTGGATTGATTCCTATCCTTTAGCTTTTCCTAGTTTTCCCTTAAAGATAATCTTGTCATAATGTAATGAAATATAAAAAACATTGGAAATGTTGAACATTTAAAACTGTACCTAAAAGATTAGAATGTTGGTAATTATTAACTAATCTTAAGAACAAAATATATTTCCACTCTAGAAAGATATTAGATATACAAAATATATGCTGAGTACATGAGACATGGAGGGAAATCTGGGGGGGTCAATCTTTTTTAATTTTAGTCTTGAGGAGGGTTTAGGGTTTTTTATTTTGTCGTTGGGAGGGTCATGTAATTTTAGTCAATGCCATTTCAATATCTGTCAGCCATTTGGAATTATGTGTTGACTTGCTGAACCAAATAGAATGTAGATTAATGGGGAGATACATGTGCAAACTGTATGTTAGAGCAGTATTTCCTGTATTCAGGTTCGGGTGCGGGTTTCCATATGCAACTTTGTTAATTGAGTCATTTGATACAGATGCAGTTGTGAAGAAAATAGAGCAAACTACCTCTGCTTACAGTAGTGGTCCTGGTCAGGAGCACTAGGACCCCTATTGGTATAGTAACCTTAAAAGTTTGAGAACTACTGGCTGAATGTGTTGATATGGAGGTGTGAAATAAAAAGTAGAATCATGTAAAAACAAATGAAATCACTGAATTTGGGAAGAAACAGAATTGCCCAGGAAATTAAACGGAGAAGCCATAGTCAGGCTTTTTCAGTTTTACCGTATATGTATTTATTATTTTCATGAATGATTTGAATGATAATCAAGCGTTACTGCATTGTTTTCAGGCTGGTATGAACTATCCCAGCAAAAAAACATTGTACGGTATGATACACTTTCAGTTATAAGCACATTTGACATGTCAGAACATAATTTGACAAACATAAAAAAAACAAAATACCAATACTACAGTGTTTTGTGCTAACTGCTTAGTTGAGTCAGCCAAACTTTACAAAATAAACCAGAGGTATTCACATCTGGGGTGCACAGACCTCTAATATAATGGGATATTGAAAATAAATGAATTATTTGATAAAAAATAATTAGAAATGCACACATTACAGGAGCTGCAGTAACAATGAAATTTCCCCACTGTGGGATTAATAAAGTCAATCAATCAATCAATTCACAGTTAATAAACACCTAAATGTGTAAAAGTAGGGAAACTCAGTTGAACTCAGAAGATTTTTAAGTATTGGGGAGTTCTTAAAAATGTCAGTTAAGATCAAGTAGAAAATAATGCATGCATTGCTTTGAATTGTGAGTTTCCATGGTAATGTGTCCCATAGAGATTCTGAGTATCTTAAAGAGCATCTAAAATTCACATTTACACCGTAGCAGTATTTGATATGTACGGCAGGAATATCTGTGTGGAAATAGAGCCACATTACCTCGAAGGTGAATGCAGACAATTTACTTTTCCAACCATTTCCACTCTAAAACATTATATCTGACACAAGTCTCTCTATCTACATACCATTGTAGTGTAAAATTTGTATTACACCCTAAGCAATTAAGAATTTTAACATTTTTGTTTCATAGGTGCTCATAGCTATTCTCCCAAGTCAGAATGGTTGTTTTAAATGAGGAAGCCAGATCTTAGCCCTTGTGTGAAAAATGAAAATGATCCTATTCTTTTTCTCTTACTTCCTTTCCTAGGTGAAGGATGATCAAGAGGAGGTTTCCAAAGGCTGAGTCTAATGGAAAGTACTCAGACACTAGACATTTATCTTCTGTCGTCTAGCAGACGGTCGTGACTCCATCTTATTATTGAATAATGAACACTGTAGAGGACCATATAGCATATTTTACAGCACAGCAGTGTTGGTGAAAAAACTGCTAATTTTGAGAGATTTCTCATAAGACATAGCAGAGTATATGAGTCCGCTCTCAAAATGAATGTAAGAGATTTGCCTCCCTTTCTGAAGTAGTTTTTGTCACGTATCTTTATATTTTTTCCATCACAATGCTTTCAGGAATCCAACCTACTTTTTTCAATGTATTTATCAAGTATTAGCACATCAAGTAACTCAGTAAGTATTGGTTATTAAAAAACACAATTTCATCCATAATGTAAATATATAAACCACATTTTGTATATATATTTTATATTATATATAAAAAATTCTGTCATTATTGGAAACCAAATCATCTGTCATTCAGACGGGAATAAATTTACCCTTTCATGCACCGACATTTATTTTGCCACTACGGTCTGAAAGAAAGTTTACAATGGTTAAATATTTTGCATACATGTATTGTGCAATTAAAACACTAAGGCTACTAAGGATTTTGTAGTGTCTATTAAAGAGGCAGTCTGTGATTTTGTTTTAGCTATTGGTACAAGGGCACTGTCAAGAACAAATAGGTAACTGAAAATTCTTAACTGTCATGTTTGTGCCACATGTCCATTTTAAAGGACAACTCCAGCGCAAAATGAACCTGGGGTTATTAACATATTGGAGTCGACCGTTCTCTGGGATATGTTTTCATGCTAATCGAATGTGCCCATTCGAATGTGCCCAATTATCGTGTGAACTGATAATTCCCTTATAATGCTAGTTGTTTGGGCATGGATGAAGTAAAAATAAATCGCTATTATAGATCACTAACAAGGCTCAAAATAGCACCACACTTCCACCGTAGCATAATGAGGGTCCCTCATTACCGCAATGGTACTGAGCCTGAATAGCTTCAATGACTTTTATAGTAGGTACAAAATCGCTGTCAATCAAAAGGAGATGCAGTCTTTGCCAGACCCTCCATTCCTCACGCACAAGCCCTGAGTTTCAGGCCAGCCCACTCCTCCATTCACCCCCAGAGACGCTGAGTGTGGGCGGGACATAATTGCAGCCTTTATCCAATGACTGTCTAGTTTCGAAGCACTGAAAACACTTTTCAAAGCAGCCCCATTAAAGTCCATGGACGCCAGGCTTGAACAGGGAAATGCACTGTGACACCAAGTCAGTCGACCTGCTATATGTAGCTGATTCTGAAAGAACTCGTTTTCGAGATGAACATGTTCAAAAGCATTTTTTGTCAATACAGCTTTTACGCAATAGTACATATTTGACCATTCATGTTTTTACATTTTAGAGCAGGGGTCTCCAAACCCTTCCATGGAGGGCCTAGTGTATGCTGGTTTTTGGTCTTTCCCTTCAATTAAAGCCAAATTAGGACCTAGACTGCCAGGTGAGGGAGTCCTAACCAATTAGTGAGCTACTTCATCAGCCTTGTCCATGCGAAAACCTGCATACACTAGGCCCTCCATGGAAGGGTTTGGGGACCCCTGTTTTAGAGGAAGCCAAGCTTCCCTTGCAGTCTTAAAGAAATCACACCTGTTACCAGGGGCATATCACAAGATCCTGGGCCCTATGAGTAGGCAGGTTTAATGGGCCCCCATTCAGGTAAAATATATTCCAGACTTTTCAAAGACCCTTTCTCCCCTTAGGCCCTGGTAATCAGTATTGGTTTTACCCCCAGTCCGACACCCCTGCCTGTTAAACAGTAGTAAACAGTTGATTGTCCCAACTTTTTTGGTGTGTGTTTCAGTCATCAGATTTGAAATGAGTGTATATTTTTCTAAAATAAATTAGTAAAACATCACAATGTGTTAATACTTTTTCAATATAGTACAGGGTGAATTTAATTTTCAAATTACTCTTTATTTAGTTTTTTTGCATTTTTCATACTGTCATAACTGTACAAAATTATTTTAACTTTGAGCACAGCTGCTCCATGGTATCTTGGAGCAGTGCACATTGCTGGGTGCAGCGGTTTAGGAGGGTGCAGCGGTTTAGGAGAGCGCAGCTACATCATTCATTGAAATTAAAGCGTTTTTCTGGTATAATGTTGCTCTTCCGCCTCCCATGTGCTTTCAAGCAACGTCGTGAGGAAAGCATCGACTAGTCACACTTGCACCATGAATTGTGAATAGGCCGTGAGGGAGAGGTGAGAATCAGGGAGGAGATACGCAGTTCCTAATATGTATTCCGTACTATTGTTTAAGCTTACGGATATCAGCATCCTGCTGCCACGTCAGGACTGCCTGCGTCGGCAGGTGAGAAGAGAGTGACTGCCGTTGCACCAATAGGAGAAGTGCGTAGAGAGGTTTCTTGGATCCCATTCAATGGATTTCGAGGGGGGCGGATCGGTTACTCACAGTAGACAGATGATGAGGAACTGAGCTCGCTGTGCAGTAGTTGACTACAGGATTAGATATGTGTGGTGAGTATTACATTAACTACATTTAATGTACATTGGCAGCATTATTCTACACAGAGATACACATGAACTGAAAGCTGTAGCTAAATAGCTGGTTGTGAGATTACTGGATAATAAATCTAGAGTTAAGGCTAAATTTGTCTGTATCGCCTGACACACCATCCGCATTCATAATAGTTATTTCCCTGAAGGAACAATACGTTTTCAAACGCAGAAAAAAAATGTGTAAATTTGCCATGAGAATAAGAAAATAATCGTTGTGATGTTTATAAGCTACTACTGTAGCTAAAGGTGTGCAACACCCATTTCCAGTATCGATAGCTAGCTAGCGCTATATTACTAAGAGACAGTAATAACTACAGTATCTAACAATTTAAGTGTATAATTCTTGTCATTGGTGTTACCGCATGGTATATATATAGTGTTTTACATCTAAAATAGTAGACTTATTAGTGCACTGGCTCAATACAAACTAGCTAGCACATGTGGGCCCTTTTTAGCTTATATGTACTCAACTCTTTCGTTTACTTGATCTTGGCCTGTCGTGAATTTTAGCAAAAGTAGTATTACCAACAGCATTGACTTATCAACAGACTTAGAAGTATACAGTAGTACTGTTCATTATTAAAACGCTCATGCGTACCTGAGTGAATTTGTTTTCATATTCGATATTCGGGGGGGGGGGGGTGCTAGTCAATCGCGCTCTAAAAACATCTATTATAAAGTTTAGAGTGATGTGTGTGTGTATATTTAGCTATCATAATAAGGTAGGGAAAATCTACCATATGCTACAATATTTAATTAATTTTATTGACAAGCCTTTCCCTTACTAAGGGCTTTAGCAGAGTCTTTTTGAGCAGGTGGTTTAGGGACGACCGTTAAAGTTTTATACCGATAATTCCATGTGAACAAAACAATTTCTTTGCTTAAATCTTTTTATCACTATTTGACCTTGCCTCTCCAATACTTTCCAAATACATAATTCTTTAATCTAAAAACCTATCTGTGTCGTTGTGGTGGTCGGTAAGTGTTTCTAAAAAAGTCATAAAAAATGCGTTAGGTTCTGCTTTTGAAGCAGTGCTAGTTGGTGCCTCTGAATTCACATACAGGGGTGTCTTACTACGAGGTCTAGAGCCTCCTGATTTTGTGTTCTACCTCACCATTAATTGCGATCTCCTGGTGTCCCAGACAACAATAAATCCCAGATGAGAGGGTTGAAATGAAATGGCAGGGTGGAACTGGCTTTGAAATACAAAGTTGGATATGAGGGCTATACAATAAGCCAGAATATCATTAGTTTTCTAGTAATCAGGGGTGCCGTTAAGCGGGGGAAAGTTAGGACAATTCCAAGGGCCCATGACTGACATGGCCCCCCAAAAAATAGGTAAAACCTACAACAGCTGCACAGAGGGGGCCCAATTCGATTTTTTGTCATGGGGCCCAAAATTACTGGCGGCGCCCCTGCTAGTAATGTTTCAATGCCATACCTTTAATTTTGACCTCCTTGGAGGTCTGGAAAATATCTATCAAGTGGCGCTATGATTTCTTTTAGATGTTACGCTTGTTGAAGGTGTGGTTATTTAGTTCCACAATGTTTTTGAACTGGATAGAACACATCTACTTTGAGGCTCGTTCCTGTTATTTTACAACATTCCAGAAAAGAAAGAAGGACTATTTCATTGTCCAGTTGTCATCTGACCTGCACACAAAGCATTTGAAAAATCACCTAACTGGTTTTTAAACCTGGTTAACAGGGTAATAATTCAACAGCAGCTACATTGTGTTAAGTTTTTATAGTAGTAACATTAGACATAAAGAAATTAAAGAAAATCATTTTATATTGAAGATCAAGTTTGTGTGCTCTCTTGGCTGCATACACATGTACAAATAAAGGAATAATGTAGAAGTCAATTGCCTTGTACATTATTTTAACATGTACATACAGCAGCTAAAATCTGTATGTAAGTCATCTGTAACTTTTAAGTTTGTTCCCATGTTTATGGGTTACACTAGTCGGCATGTCTACAGTTCTGAAACACTACAGAATATCCAGAATATATTTAATGGATTACGTTTTTCTACAACCTCAGCGGACAAACTCCCAAAAATCTGACTACCGCACCAGGCCGAGGCAGCGGGCTCACTTAAACATGTTGAGTTACTACAAGTGGTTTGTGAGCAACAAAATGTGAGCTATGAAAGACCTCATCCTGACATTCTTCCTTCATTATTCCTGGCAAACGTATGGTTTCTGGATAATAAAATGTACTCAGGCTTTGTTTGACAGCACAACATGAACTAAAGAAAATGCTGCATTTGTTTTTATATGAATCCAGTGTGGAGAACCATGGATGATTTATGTGAAGAGAAATTGTGTTAATATGGTTGCGAAGAATATTTGCTCTAAAACAATTGGGATTTACAATGGGGTTTTCACCTCTTCAGAAACTTCAATACAAGAACCTCCTCAGGCTCTTGTGTAGTGTAACCTAACCTGGTAAGAGGCTAGTACTGTATGTCCCAAAGCATTGTTTTGATTGACAGAACAGTAGGAAGCACAGACTAGGGAGACTGAGAGGAAGGGCACAGACAGCGGCTGACCTTTGCCTCAAAACCAAGTCACCGGTGGGGGGAAACGTGTGTTTTGGAGTTTAGAAAATTACGCAGTCTTTGGCACAAAACAGAAAATGGTTACCTTGCACTCTTCCTTCAGTATAGGCCTGCAAAATCTGAGGAAAAATATATGAATAACGAGATTTTTTAGCTTAGAATTTATATCAAGATTCTCTGCCATTATTATTTTTCTCACAAAGTATAATGTTTATTGCAAACATGAACCATGAAAAAACTAAACATATTGGGAGTACCAAACAGATTCTTTTTTTTCCACCTTTAGCACATTGCGCATCACCACAAGCCTGTAAACATAGAGGCTTCAATAAATAAAGAAAATAAAGTACATACTGGCCATTAAGTACAGTAGGCTAGCAAAAATAGTGACAGATAACACATTGAACTAAATATCTGAACTCCTTGAATGATTTTACCAATTTTTTCATGAGAATGGAAGTCATTTAGAAATTATATTGTGAACAGGGGTTAATCGAGATGGCGATTTTATAACAATTTATCATGCAGGCCTACTTCAGTATCAGCCTTTAAAAGACGTTTTGTGAGATCGCTATGGAAAAATGTTGGAAGGTAGGGGTCAGTGGCTGTATTCTAAAAACGTTATTAAAGTTTGAATTGGAGAAACATTTATGATCAATACAAAAAGCATTATGTACAGCTCTGGAAAAATTAAGAGACTACTGCAAAATCATCAGTGTCTCAGGTATGTGTTTGGGTAAAATACATTTTTTTGTTTTCCCCAAATTCCATATATGTTGTCATTCACTCCATTTATTTTCAGATAATGACAACTGGTCAAAATAACAAAGATGCAATGTTGTCAGATGAGAAATTGCAAAGAAAATAAGTTTGGATTCAATTTTTAAATACAATACTAATTTGTTAATTTAGGAAGAGTTCAGAAATCAATATTTGGTGGAATAATAATAATTGTATAATAATCATACTAACAATAATTGGCTTTCATGCTCTCCACCTTTCTTTTTACATTGATGTTTTTATCCTGTCAGTGTTCCTCTTTTTTCCTAACTAATTAGCTAGGGGTGGCCCAGTCTAAGAATGTTTGTAATGGGACTGGGTGGTACTTTTGTTTGAGCAAACCGTGAATAAATATCTCCCAGCAGACTTCTGATACCTTTTGTCTCCTTGGTTTAAAATACAATACACAGGCATTCGCATATCTAAGAATGCCCATCACCAAGGGCGTAGGGATGGGTGGGGTCATGTCCCTCCCAATCTTAGAGGCAGTTAGTGTCCCCCCCCCCCCCCCCC
>JACXGM010015123.1:0-10437 GCA_016801145.1 Umbra pygmaea | reverse complement strand
TACTTAAGTAGTCAGCACTGGGAAAAATGTCTTTAAGGGCCAATCAGACCCGAAAAGCAGGAACACTGTCACCTCTCAGTTTCAGTCCCGTCTGATGTGTCCCTGATCCTGACTGCTGCAGGGTAATTCCTGAGGAATGTTGACAGGACTAACCTGCACTGAGATTTTATTTGAGAGATTTTTCCTGAGATACTCAGTGCTTGTTAACTCCCATTCTGAACAAAGCTGAGCCTTGTTTTCCCTTGCCTTGCCTACACACCTCCTGCTACCTTTTCACCTGGTGCTCAGCTGCTCTGAATGGGTTATGTGTTGTCCTGTTTCCATTACACACTCCGTACCATATCTGTTGCATCACTGCCCTTTTAGACTTGTCATCCATCATCTGATTGGGTTTAAAAAAAATGGATTTTACAAATTGCCTAAATAATAACTCTGGTGTCTCGGCTTCCATCATTTAGTTTAGGTTGCTTTTTAACAGATGTGCCCTATAAAGTGTTTTTATTGTGAGCGGTCGTTGATCCTTTTTGATGCAGAATGTCAGACTAGGCACAAATAGGCTTAAGAAAGCCAACCTCTGTTTTGCATAGTTTTCAGTTGGTATACTTCTGTCTTCTGAACTGAACTGGAGCATAGCACAGAGCAGATCCTGTGTAAGCCTAACAGTAGTGTAGTGTCCTGCATGGCAACGCTGTGTAGGGTGTATGATTTGCTGGTTCCTAAAACACTCTTAGATCTTGCCATAATTGCCTTCTTAACAAAAAACACAGAGCAAACATGATGCTAGTAGACTAGTCATACAAACAATCATTATTATCGTTATTAATATTATGTACAGATTTTATTTCTGTGCATAAATAAAATACATTTTGAGTGGTGTAATCACACTACTGTATGTGCTGGTACCACAAGCTGAATAACACCAGTGAAATATTATTCTGGAGCCTTAATTCTCAAGTGGTCTGTTGTCCTTTGCTATTCTGTATATTGTTTTTCTTTGAACTGCTGGTGCAACTGTTCTTCCTCTTCTCTTTTTCTGTCAGGAATCTTTGCGTATCTGAACTATCATGTTCCACGGACTCGCCGTGAGATCCTGGAGATCCTCCTGAAAGGCCTGCGCCGTCTGGAGTACCGTGGCTACGACTCTGCCGGTGAGCTGAGGGAGACGCGTCAACTGCTTCTGTCTGCCGTTGGCTCATTATAGACTTCACAGTTATGCTTTTGTCTACAGGAGTCATGTACTCAATGTTGGTTTCTCACGGTCGTGCCCTGTGTTACAACATAAAAAACCTACTCTACATGTGGAAATATAAAACATGCATGTTAGAAAACTACCACAATTAATAGTAAAAAGTTAATTGAAGAAAGCAGTCAGTTATCTATATAAAGTATATAAAATATTGAAAATGTCTTTTGTACCTATGTAAAGCTTAAGGTTCTTCTGCATTCATTTTCATGTGTGTGGTGTGTCCTAATGTTAAACTATTATTGTCCATGATCCCACTTTGTCGTAGGTTTGAGTTCAGTATAATTACTACACATTCAGTCAATATAAACAGTCTACACACCCTTAAAGAAAATTGTGTATAAAGGCTTTAATCAAGACATCATGTCGTACCTTTAATACGATTTTATAATCAAAACTAGTGAAGTGTAAAACAATTTTATAATTTCTCTGGAAATTAATACACGGACAGTGCCTTGGTTATGAAAGTATGCACAATCCACAACTAACCCCTTATCTGCGATAACAGCATCACAGTTCATCTGTTTAGATAGGTCTCTTTCAACTGAGCACCTGGATTTAGGAACGTTAACCTACTTCATTGCAGAAGAGTTTGAGCTCAGTCAAATTGTTGGGGAATTCATATGCACAGGCCTCTTTAGATTAGTCTAAACATTTGCTAATGGGTTGAAGTCCGGGCTCGAACTGGCCCATTTCAGGAAATGTATCTTCCTATTTGCAGAACATTCGTTGGTTGATTTAATTGAGTGCTCATGATCATGTTGATTTGAAAGATGAAATTCATAATTAAATTAAGCTTCTTTGCAGAGAGCAGTTTGTGCCAAAATATACAGATATTTGAAGCTATTCGTTGTCCTCGACTGAGCTCAAATATAGCCAAATATGGCAATGGTTGGAAGGAACTATTCTCAACATATTCAGAACTGTACATTTTGTAATTAATGTTATTTCATAAAAATCCTGTAGTGTGTGTGTGGATAGAAATATAAAAGATATTAAGTCACACAAATGTGAGGCACTGTAACACAACAAATAACATATTATGTCTGCCATTAACATACAGTTACATTATGTAAAACAACTGTCTATGGCGTACGTTTTAGAAATACATATATTTTTACCAGGTGTTGGAATTGATGGAGGGAATGGCAAGGAATGGGAGGCCAATGCCCGCTGTATTCACCTAATCAAGCAGACGGGGAAAGTGAAGGCGCTCGATGATGAGATCACCAGTAAGACTACATGTGATGTTTCTTGAAGGTCCTTTTTCATGCGTGTTGGCAGCATTTGTAATGGTGATTACTGAATAAAGAAGTGGATAGATTAGATTTTTCTGAACATAAATAGAATAGGAAAATGGCTACTTAGTCTTTTAGATATGTTTTAAGATTACCTTTTACCAGGCAGTGTTTGACCCACAGAGCAGCAGGAGATGGACATGGATGTGGAGTTTGATGTCCACCTTGGCATCGCCCACACTCGCTGGGCTACCCATGGAGCCCCCAGCCCTCTCAACAGCCACCCACAAAGGTCTGACAAGAGTAATGGTCAGTAATATAGAAATTCCTTAACTTCTAGTACAGTTAGATTCTCTGCTAAATTTCTGTATTTTTTTATTTCCCGATTTGCCTCCCTTTACAACTCCCGCTGTAATCCTGCCTTGTCGGCTGCCCCGCAACTTATTGTACAGATCTGTGGGGCGCCTACGTGGTTCATCCAACCACGTGTTGATATTGAATTCCCAGGCACCCGATCTGAACGCAAGGAGTCGCTGGAGAGCGACATGGTAGGATACACTTGTCTGACTAATCTAACCCAAATCTCGGGCATGGAATTGGGACGTATCGTTTGCGGCAGGTCCGTTCTGCTTCTTATCACACTGCTATCTGGCAATCTAACTCTGCCTGAAACCCCTCTACCTACTCAGGTGATGCTGAGCTCATTTGCAGGATGTCTGGGCTCAGTGGTGTTAACTGGCAATTTCCACAGTATTTTAGATTTCTTAAAAATATTTCCCAACATAAAAGAAATGACCAATTTTATTTTTTTCAGTTTCAGTGTTTCTGAAAAAAATTTAATAAAAGAATCTTAAGGTCCCATTTGTAATTCACTTATTTAAGAGGTTTAGACCTGAATATTTTGAAAATGAATACAATATATTGACTGACTATAGATGGAAAATAATCTTTATTTATAAATTGTTGGTTTATTTTATTTTTTCCTTTAGAGTTCATTGTCATTCATAATGGAATCATCACAAATTACAAAGACCTACAGAAATTCCTGGTGAGCAGTTTTGTCCAATGTTGCAGATTATTCTTAAACAAAGCTATTAATAATTATTAGACTTTAATGACTGAGAGCCGTCTATTCTACAGGAGAGCAAGGGTTACGAGTTTGAATCTGAGACCGATACAGAGACTATTGCGAAACTGGTGAAGTACATGTATGACAACCGTGAGAGTGAAGAACTCCCCTTTGCTACTCTGGTGGAGAGAGTGACTCAGCAACTGGTAAGAGCCTTTGGGTATCAAAGACACAGCCCTGACACCTTTCTTTCAAATTACCCTATTCTATCTTATTTCTGCTGTCTTTTTATCTTTTAGGAGGGTGCTTTTGTTCTTGTCTTCAAGAGTGTTCATTACCCAGGAGAGGTTGTAGGGACACGGTACTGTGCAATTACATTTACACACTTGATTACTGAAGGAACGCTGTAAATTATTATTCTTTTTCAGATATCTAAACATTTTGTTTGTTTGTATATAAACAGGAGGGGAGGTCCTCTGCTTATTGGAGTAAAAAGTGACCACAAGCTGTCAACAGATCACATTCCTATATTGTACCGGTCAAGTAAGTTATGAAAATAACTCAATGTCAGTGGGTCACAATGGAAGATGAGTAGCTCTGAGCCGTTGTGTGTCTCATACTTTGGGCTATGTGTCTCCAGCTGGTAAGGACAAGAAGGGGTGCCCCTCTCTGCCTAGGATGGAGCAAGACACCTGCCATACACTCTTTGCTGAGGACAAGAAGTCTGTAGAGTACTACTTTGCTTCTGATGCCAGGTCAGACTGCTTACTCTGTTAGTCAATATTCAGCCCAGAAACATTATAGTCCATTGTTGCATAGCTACATGGTTCTGAACCACTGTCTGCATGGGGGGCTAAACACTGCTTTTTTCTCCCATTATCTTCCCCTCCCAATCCCTGTCTAATCCTGCCGTGTCGGCAGCTCCGCAAATCCTAGTACAGATCTCAGAGATGGCGAAACACATGGTTCATCCAACCACATGTCGCCCAGCCGCCAAATATATATATATTTTTTTGGAAGCCTTTAGTCGGATCACGCACGGGATGATTACGTTCACCAACTATACTTCCGCGGTTGAATTTACAGGCGGCCGACCTGGACACGAAGTCGCTGGAGAGCGACGTGGAATGATAGATAATCTGATTTATTTTACCCAAATCCCAGGCAGCGCTATGCAAATTTGCACTGCCTCGTGCAGGAGGTCCGGGGAAAGTCAAGACTACCCATAGTGTGGCTCGAACCCGTGACTATTATTACGCAGACTGTCTTTTAATGCACCGACTTAGCCCACTACACCACGCGAACATGTCTTCTATTGATATAAAGATTTGGTGTTTGGAGGAACTGCTTGAGCAGCACTTTATAAAATTATAAAAGCCAATTGTTCCATTTTGTGGAACACTTCTCAGCATCCATGTACAGGTTTTGGACTGATATTTTTACTTTGTATATTAGTCATGTCCTGTTCATGCAATGTTATGTTTATTTGGGGATTTACTTTACTCTTTTTTTTAGAATTGGCCAAGAAATCTATTTGGTAGTATATTAGTAAAGGGAAATAAAAACGTTAGCATGACATCAGCCTTGGCTGTTTGATCTGCATTGCAGTGCTGTGATTGAGCACACCAATCGGGTGATCTTCCTGGAGGATGACGATGTGGCGGCGGTGACTGATGGACGACTCACCATCCACCGCATCAAGCGTACAGCTGGAGACCACCCTGCTCGTGCCATCCAGACCCTGCAGATGGAGCTGCAGCAAATAATGAAGGGTAGGACGAAGCCTGGGAGTAGAAGCTGATGTCACAGCATTAGAACCAGTCAGCCATACGCAGTAAACAGGATCATATATATTTGTCTACTTCTCTCTGCATTAAGACTTTTTGTAATTAGACTATTTAACCAGGTAAATTACATGGCAGTTGAGATAAGCCAGTAACATTTCAGGTCTAGTTTGCAATA
The DNA here is from genome assembly GCA_016801145.1 of Umbra pygmaea. Taxonomy (NCBI): domain Eukaryota; kingdom Metazoa; phylum Chordata; class Actinopteri; order Esociformes; family Umbridae; genus Umbra; species Umbra pygmaea. Next base: position 4,925 of record JACXGM010015123.1, on the reverse strand, counting down.
CCTTTCAATAAGTAGAATGAGTGCATCTGCATTCAGATTTTGCTGGTTGTCATTCTTGAATAGGTTTTAACAGGGAGGACAGGGGGTGGAATAATAGAGATAGATGGCCACGAATCACCACGATTATTTTCCTCACGATTTTCCAAACACAAACCATGACAAAACAAAAATTCAGTACCGAACAGATTTTTATGGCACCTATCGCATCACCACAAGCCTGTAAACATAGAGGCTTCAATTAATAAAGTTCACGCTGGCCATTTAATTACAGTAGGTTACCAGAAATAGTGACATATTACACATTGAACTAAATATGGCCCTGATACAGGCTCTATCTGAACATCTGTTGACAAATTTTTTTATAACTATTTATCGTGCAGGCCTACTTGTGATGTTGGTAGCAGGAGTGGGCAGGGCAGATTAAAATGCATGACCAGCCATCCCTGAAAAAGTGAATTTAAAGCTTTCAACCATTCTTGCTTAGTCAGTTATAACCGTGTCCTCAAGATTGAGTATGCAGTTAATAGTATACATTTTTATTTTCAATAAAAAGTCTTTCAACTGTTTGCTTTCAGAACTACTAGTAGCATACGCCGTAGAGCTGTAGCATAGACTATATATTCTTTTCAGTACCCTGCCTTTTCGATCTATTACTTCATAGTACTGTGCATCTGTAAATAAGAGCAGATCTTAGATTTTTTTTTTAATTGCTAAGGTGATTCCCATCAAGTGAATCAGGACTATGTTTTGGTTGACTAATTTTCTATATAAATTAGATATCATCACTGGAGTTATTTATCTTTTTCTATCCCAAACTATCCCTGTTACAAACGTTTTTCAAAGGTTTAAAAAGTCAACAAACGTTTGACCCTGATCTAATGTTTTTGGACCACTCTTTAGGTAATTACAGCTCCTTTATGCAAAAAGAGATATTTGAACAGCCAGAGTCTGTGGTCAACACCATGAGAGGAAGGGTCAACTTTGATGACAATACAGGTAAGGTGATGCGTTTTTTATAATATGAAAAGTAAATTCACAACTAAACAAAATTATGAAACATTGCCTAATTGTATCGTCAAGGTGGTATCTTTTAGATTCATGTCAATTTGGATAAAAGGCAATTTCATTGCTGTATTTTGAACCATATTTGTTTGCATCCTTAGTGAACCTGGGTGGACTGAAAGATCACATTAAAGAGATCCAGAGATGTCGACGCCTCATCCTCATCGCCTGTGGCACTAGCTATCATGCAGGGGTGGCAGTGAGTATTGCGTCACCTTTACGGCAGGATCGTTCCCACTTTGTGTTCTGTTTACTCTAAGATAAGGCACGTAAACAACACACAAGTAAGTTCTTGATCCGAGTTGTACATTGAAACGAATTGAGCATGGATGTATCGTTTGATATAGTTGTGATTGTTCTCCCAGACCCGCCAGGTACTGGAGGAGCTGACGGAGCTGCCTGTCATGATTGAGCTGGCCAGTGACTTCCTGGATAGAAACACACCCGTGTTCCGCGACGATGTCTGCTTTTTCATCAGCCAGTCAGGTGGGACGATTGTCTTAATCAGAATGTGTGTCTGTACCATAGGACCATTTTGTACTCTTTTCCTGGCAGAATAGATTTTCAGTAATTTCTCATACAATTCAAATATTAGTGTTTAATCTACAGAACCAAGGCAAAGTCAATTTAATGATACATTTGTTATTGTTACTGACCACAACTGATGATATAAATTTCAGGCGAGACAGCAGACAGCCTGATGGCCCTGCGCTACTGTAAGGAGAGAGGTGCCCTGACGGTGGGGGTCACCAACACAGTGGGCAGTTCCATTTCCAGAGAAACAGACTGTGGAGTGCACATCAATGCAGGGCCGGAGATAGGAGTGGCCAGTACAAAGGTAAGGGGAAAAGTCATTGTTGCTCATCATTTTGGCTTTATATGGATGTTTCCAGAATATTTTTGTTTATTATTAATCTTTATTTAGTCAGGAAAACAACTCATTGAGGTTGATATCCTACGAACGAAGAGTACCTCTCCCATTTCCGTAAAATTAAAATACCCAGATAAGTTGCTAACAAACCCAAAATTCCCTTATAGATAAAAGTATACCAAGCTTACAAGTGCTTTAGAGGTTAATAAAATGCTGGGAAAAGATCCTTTATTAAATAACAAGTCTTGAGTCATATAATGGTTAGTTCTATAAATAAAATAAATAAATAAATAAAATCACTAAAATATGAATAATCACATAAATACAAAATAAAATCACTCTTTATAGTAATCACGGACCATATCCATGAGCATCATACAGAATGAAAATCCCTACTCACTCTAGTGTCTCTGTCTGCTTGCCCTTATCTCCTGTGACTGCGTCCTTGGCCTGGTGTTGTCAGTGCGCTCTCTAGAGCATTCGGGCATCTTCAAGCAAAACCCTGTCTAAGCATAGTCTATGTCACACTGACTTGCAAGCGTCAGAGTGGCATGAGTACCTTTAGAACATTCTGGGGTAGAACAGTAGAAGTTCAATAGTGGGGGCCTTATCAGACGTGCACCCAGAGATGACCTAGACTGTTGGTCTGTCGAAGACAAAAGTGCTGACTGCCCTCGGTTGCTTATTAGCACTTAAAACATTCCCAACGCATTCATATGATGCTTGTATAGAATTATTCCTAACAGTGCCTAGAGGTGACCAGCCAACCCGGGCATATAAAGAACAATTATGTTTAACAAATAAAATAAATGTTAATGATCCTTGATATATTGATCTAAAACACTGAGTAGAAGCATTCATATATAAAATAACACCACAATAAAGAACAGGCACAAGTAGCTGAATCTAGCTTTTTTCTGGCTTCATAGGAAAAACTGATCACACTCCGCTAACAAGTAGTGATTTGAGGAAGGGTCACAAGTAGGCCTGCACGATAAATTTTTATAAAAAATTTGTAAAGAGAGAGCCTGTATCAGGGCCATATTTAGTTCAATGTGTTATATGTCACTATTTCTGGTAACCTACTGTAATTAAATGGCCAGCGTGAACTTTATTAATTGAAGCCTCTATGTTTACAGGCTTGTGGTGATGCGATAGGTGCCATAAAAATCTGTTTAATACTGACAATTTTTGTTTTGTCATGGTTTATGTGTGTGGATAATCGTGAGGAAAATAATCGTGGTGATTCGTGATATCAGTTCTAAGCTAAAAAATCATGATTAATATTTTTCCCTGAATCTAGCAGGCCTAGTCACAGGTCGGGTTTTAGCCTTACCAAATCTTATGGTGTTCTTTCAGTATTTAGGATGAGCTTCAATTGACAATGAGTTGTACAGCATTAAAAGCAGATTACATGTCCTGAAAAGCTTCATTTAGTGTAGCGGCACAACAATAAAAGTAATCAACATGAAAGTGAAATACTTCACCTATGTTATTTATGTACATACTGAATAACGGGACCAAGCACAGATCCCTGGGGTACACCATTCAAAACAGAAAGCTGATCAGACATTGTTCCATCAAATTGTGTGCACTCAGTTTGCAAACCATCCAACCGTGTGCTTGCCAACCTCTTGTCTCAATATCACATGATCAACAGTATCAAAAGACTTAGAAAGATCAATAAAAAGAGAGACAGTGATGTTTTCTATCCATAGTATCAGTGATATCATTAACAACCTTTATGGTAATTGTACTGTGCTGCTTCCTGAAGCCAGACTGATGCATACATTTTATGTACAGAAACTCTTTTTGTGCTTTAAGTAAGACAAGGAAAACAGCTTAGAGATTGGCCTATAATTGATTAAAATAGTTTGATCAATGCCATTTTAATAGTTGCAGGACAAACACTGACTTTCAGATTCTTGGAATTTCTTTAAGTTACAGGGTAAGATTAAACAGATAAGTAAAGCAGCTCAGCTAAAGAAAAAGCTGCTAGTTTCATAAAGAATGGATCCAGAAGATCAGGCCCTGCTGGTTTTATCTGATCAAGGGATGTCAGGGCATTGTGCACCTTAACAGAACACTGCTAAAATATACAAACGTTTTGAACAGCTCGCCCAGTTACAACTACAAGGAGTTAACCAAGGGAAGAGGAAACTGAATCGATTAACTTCCCAGATGAAACGAGGTTCAAAAACAATTCAGCATATCATATTTGTTATATACAGCCACTGAGTCTTTCAACATACATGACAGAAATTCATAAGCATTAGAGTACCCAGACAATGACTTAGTAGTGGTAGCTTCCAGGAAATATTCATACTTGCCTTTCCTGATGAGCAGTAAATTTATTTAAATATTCAGACTTGTCTTTCCTGATAAGAGAAGTATATTGATTTTGTAGCTCCCTAAAATTAAACTTATCAGGATCATACCCTGTTTTTCTTGCCTTAGCAGAGGCAAGGCCACATTCCAGTAATTTCCAGATAACTCTGAATGAAACCGTAAATGACCACGCCTCTTAACCCTTTACCTCCGAAAAGGAGCAATTTTGTCTATAATTCTGACAAGGCCATCATAAAAAAGTCCATGTAGTTTTAGGGCTGGGCACCGAACATCGATACTTTTATGGCACCGACCGAAATACTCCAATACTATCGAGTATGCCAAATTTCGGTGCCAAAAGCGTCTGTGAGCCAATAATCATGTAGCATATTTGCGTGTAACAACATAGTCACCTGCGATTGGCTGTCTAACGCATCTTAAAACACGTCATGTGAACGAAACAGGCACCACCACCACGCAGAGGATTTCTGAAGATACTCGCAGTCGTATACCATTTATAATGTTACTCTTTGACCAGGCAACATATTTGTTTTACCGACGTAACGATAAGGTTACACATTTTAGAAATACTTGACAGATAAGTGTAATTTCACTATTTAAACCAAACACAGGTTTACTACTGCCGTTGTTGCGCTCATTTCGA
>JACXGM010015122.1:0-21552 GCA_016801145.1 Umbra pygmaea | reverse complement strand
TGTGTGTGTGTGTGTGTGTGTGTGTGTGTGTGTGTGTGTGTGTGTGTGTGTGTGTGTGTGTGTGTGTGTGTGTGTGTGTGTGTGTGTGTGTGTGTGTGTGTGTGTGTGTGTGTGTGTGTGACTGTCATTACACAGCTATTTTCTGTCTCGAGCACAAAACAAACCGGGTTCTTAATTCGTCCAAGGTGTGTAATTGGCTACCCTGCAGGCTTTATTATAATGTCTATTTACTAGAATTGTTAAAGGCATAATAAACAGTTGAATGGGAAACATATAAAGAAGAAAGCGAGATCATACAAACAACGAATACTTTCATACGGGTCCAGAAAGAGCAAGAAGGGCGTATGTGGTGTAGATGAAAAGAATCCACCCGGTGAGTCTGCAGTTTAACGATGCCCAGCCGCCGGGGTGGTACCCGGGGGGCCATGCTGCTCAGGGTGGGCCAGGCCACAGGGACCGGCAGCAGGGATAGGACCTGGTCTATGGCTGATGCTTGGGCTGGGTGGTGCCTTTTGAGCCTGCTGTGTGAGCTCTAATGCATTATCATGCTTTGGAAATCAGGGCAATTTGATAAGGATATGTTGTGTTTTCCATCATTAAATTCTCATTCTGATATATACAGTATAATTTCCTTCCCAGATTTGGCCAGGAATATGGTACTGGTTAGCTTTCAGTCCGACTGAATGATTATGACACTTCATTGCGTTATTTGAGATATTGGTACACACTAACATGATGTCACATATCTAGTCAGTCAAAGTTAAACAATTGGGATTGAGCAACAAGCAGGTCTTATGCAATCAATTTAACGTTTCCATAACAATGAGCTTTGTTACTGACATAAACCCCCAGAGAGACTCAGAGCAGATGACTCTGGACAGGATAGAGTGCATGCCTGCTTTTGTGGTCTGTTTATGGTCTCTTTGTCATGAAGCCCTTTCAACTCAGACCCGTTTTAGGCTGGAATGTTGCTATAATTGATTTTTCCCAAAAAAACTGTGTTACAGCACATCCACATCCCATTGGGGTCTGTGTTACTGGGTAAGAGCTATCCACATGTCAGATTGTCTCAACACATTCCCTCTACTTAATTATAATACTTTAATAACATAATTCTCCTACACCACTTTCAGGAGAATTTGGCCATCCTCCAAAATGTATAATTGAAAAATGTCATGCGGATAGAGATATAGACAGTGATCTCCAAAAATACTTGGACACCGTAAGTCTGTTCAAGGTCAAGCAAGCATTGTGATAGGAATGAGAGCAATGTTGGATGTACTGTTCATATCATAACTTCGACTGCCCTAAGACTTTTGGGAGTTGTTGCGTTGATGCCGGGCCTTAATTATGAAAAAGTAAATAAATGAAAGATACTACAGTACATTTTGTACGGTTTAAACTTTGATTATGTTAGGCAGATGTGTTTGCTTTCATTGTAAGGGAATGAGAACGCTGTCAATGTCTAGTCTTCATTATAGGCATTGTCTTAACAATATAAGGGTTAATGAAGTTTCATTCAAGAAAAAAAAAACACTGGTAAGCTTATGGCAAAAAGTTGGTAGACGATGAAAGTCCTCTGCATTGGTTTTATGCATGTCATGGAGGTGTCAGCCAATGCTATCTCCAGAAGACTTCGCCAACCACACTACAGAAGCTGATCTGCAAAGTGCAAAAACAGTTCAGTTGGATTGCAAGACAGTGTGGAGAACAAAACATACCTTCATCTGTGAAAAATTGTCAAGGTGGTGCTAAGTTTTAGGCATCGCTTGTCTTGATTGATGATGCATCTTCTAACAGCAGCAGCAGAATTTTTTTCTCAAAGAGTTTTCAGTGTGTCTGATCTGAATCCTATTGAGATTAGGGTTCACCTGCTGAAGGAAAGACTGAAGAAGGCTGCACCACAGGCCCAGCAGAGAATCTTCTGGAATGATTCCCGGCAGATGGAGATTTCTAGGCATTCCTTGCAAGCAACAAAGATGTAGCGAAATACTAAACATGATAACTCTGTTGTACATTTTGTTATTCTATTAAATAATGTTGGTATCCTAATATGGGAGGATGTGCCAAATGTGCTGTTTTTGTGTCACGGTTTCCCTTATGGGAGTGGAGGGAGAGACATTGACCATGAAGATGTAGAAGAGTTGGAGCAGAAGGTTAGAGAGGACATCTGAAGAGGCGAAGGAGATAATCTGCTTGGTGAGGCTCTCTCCCTCTCCACTCAACCATCTGGCAACTCTGTCCAGCTAGAGTCCCCCTCAACTCCAGTCCTGCAACCCAGCAGCAGCCAAGACCCTCGAGGAGACAGCAGCTAGCTGCCATGCCCCTTATGACTGTGTCAGCCACGCAGTCTTCACAGCCGGTACCAGAGGCACTGCTCCTTGAGCTTGCTGTGCCCCTTTCTCTGGTACCGGTTGCCACGCCCACTCGATCACCCCAGGTGCTCTCTAAGAAACAGCCACCATGCCTGTTTCTGGTGAGTTAGGTTCCTCCAGGTGCCCCCTCCATTTTTACAGCCCCTCTAGGAGTGGACGTTGGGTTGTCCTCCAGAAGGGAATCACTGTGGGGGTATTCCCCTCTTTACCGAGGGTTTGCTGCCCTCCCACTCGCCCTGTTAGATGAATGCCTGTGGCGTTGGGGTTGCCCCTCAGACTGGGGGTATGCTCTGCCCATCAGGAGCCAGGTCTTGGGGGAGGTACTGTCACGGTTCCTCTTATGGGAGCCGGACATGTGAATTTGACTTTTTTTAAGCATCCTAGCAAAGGAAGAACGCTCTGTGTTATAAACAGTGACATTAGGCCTAGTATTTGCACATTATCACTTAACTTTTGCTTCTTAACTTCATGGAGAAAGTATCATTATGAAATTAATATTATCCACAGAAGAGGTGCAATTTTTGCAAATAATACTGGCCCACAGACTATAAGAAGAGACAACTAAATAATCATAAGTTCTGAGTAACTATTCCTTAGCCCAACTAATCTTTGGTGACTAATTTAAAAATTATATATACATGACAAAATATATACATTTTACAATTGCCAAATGTGATTAGATTTTCAGGTTGGCAAGTAGATCTCAGAAGGCCATTCGCTACACTGGGGGGTAAATGTTTGAACTTGAAGTCGTGTAATAAAATATCTGGCATAATGGCTCACTCAAATCAATGCTGTTTTTACTACCTTGGTTTGAATTACCTTGGATTAGCTACTAAATTATGCACATCAGAGGGAATTTAGAAGTGGGTATACGCAATGCTGACTGAAAAAGAAGTGGGTATATGCGTATACCCTGCACTACACCACTGCTCCCCTGTATGTGTCTTATTTTGGTTTCTGTCGCATGTGAATTGTGTACATTTCAGTTTCCCAAATTCTATTTCTCACATGTGTTTCAGTAACCTATCAATGTCCTTAATTAAGTTTCCAGCAGCCTGCATTCAGTCATTTGTCCCCTATTAAAGGTCTATTGTGTTTGTAGGTAGCTGTTGGTCATTGTGTTGTCACTCGTGTTGTATGATGTATTACCTATTTCTATTTAGCCCCTCGTGGCAGTATTGTTTTATTGAGTGTTTACGAGTTTAAAAAAAGTTTGGTTTTGAAAAGTCTCCTTGCATCTGTCTCTGCTTAATTCAGCACCACGGAGAGCATGTACAGCTTAATTTGTGGCATTTTGCTAAATATTTATTCTGACATAGATGACAACATCCTTAAATAAAAGTTGACAGTATACCTGTTAATTCCCTAGTTTGGTAACATTTCAAACCATGGCTGGAATACAGAGCAGAAGGTCACCTTTTATATGATTACGTCCCTAACCTGAATTAGTCATTTTTTTATTATTCCCAAGGAAAATTGAAACCACTTGTGATTATTATTAGTTAATGTGTGCATTTTGCCATACTGCACATCCTAATCCAGTCTATAGAGCAAGGTTTTATGTCAATTTAAACTCTCCCTTAATTCAATAAAATAATTATTCCGTGAATACATGGAAAAGCAGTGATGGGCACATTTCCAGCACTACTTCTCTTAATTTAATATTGTTGTGCCTGGAGGGGCGGACGACTTTCTTGACATGTTTTTTTTACTAGCATGTTTTGACTGAGTGAAGTTATAAAGCCTGGGGATGTTAGAGTATATGACTCTCTTGCAGAATTAATATAAATGAGTTTTTTCAGTTATACCAAATGATCCCAGAGACGAATTTCTGCAATGTTTTTTTATATACTGGTACAAGTAAACATGTTCTGCTGCATCTCAGAAGTGTCAGCCTGCAGGGTGCGGTGTAGGATATCCTACAGATAAGATCTTTGGCTTCAGACAGGCTGTGGTGCGTTGGACAAACCCATGTCTCCTTTTTTCCACCCACGTCATCTTGCACTAAAAACGTTGAGGCTGCTTAGTGTTAGTTTTAGTTGATCTTAAAACCAGGAAGTCAGTCTTTCAGTAAATGGATTGCAAATATGTCAGGCTGAAGACAAGAGTTGAATCATCCTGCACACACCTTAACCAATTAAAAATGAGTGAGAGGTCTTACACTATATACAGTGTAGGTTTTATATTTACAAGTTCTCAACAATGTAGTCTAACCAATATTATCAATACATATGGTAAGAACAGCAGATTTCCAGACTTCCAGGAAAATAACACTGGACAGTATTGCTGAGCTAAAGCCCTGTGCTCCATGTCGGCTATCGCCCTGGATGATTGGACCAAGCACATTGAGACTAACATGCTGTGTCTGCAGCTGAGCCTAAACATAACCCAAGGGCATGCTTCAGCCACTTTCACAAGTTGAGCTTTCTGAGAGAGAATTCTTACGATCAGTACAATGGAGTGTATCTATCTGGCATTATACTACCGCTACCTTGGCTGGGTGGTAATATAAAAGACAAACTGCAGAACAGGAACACAGGCAAACTGTTCCTCAATGGACATACTGAATAAAACTGTTCCTTCATCCTTTTGAGAACAATTCAGCTTGATGAGCTGCCAGTATTTTTGAGACAGAATGTCAAAGCGAGTCACGGTTGTGCAGACGGGTAAGACAGACTGCCAGGTCTGGAGAGCAGTAGGATGAGGCTAGTGGTGAAATTCAGACACGTCTGAGGCAAGGGATCACTTTCAAAGTGGAATCCTGGCTCATGATGGTGCATTCCTTGAAGAGCAACCGGACAGGCAGGCCAGCTAAAAGTGTTGTTACTTACCTCAGCTACTTGGTTTAAGTGACTGGAAGTTCATGACTCTGCATGTTTTCTACATCTCTGCAAAACAAATCGTAGGTTCACTGGGCTCACTTAAATGGAAAGGGAAAAGGGCATATTGTTGTTGATAATTCACAAATGATATAGTTGTATATTTTTAACAGCAACATGGAGCTAACTGTTGCAACCTTACAATCACTTTTGCAGGAAATAGGTGTACTTCGTCTAAATAAAAGCAGGGCAGAAGAGCCAAAAGGGGAAATGAGTATAAGTTTGATGATCAACATAGGATCCATGTGAATTTGTTATTAAATTGAAGAGAGTCTGATTGTCAATATATTGCTCCGTACCAGATGTAGCATAACAAATACATTTATTTTCTCAGGTGTGGACATCCTGAAGTTGGTGGCAGCTCAGATTGGCAGCCAGTGGATTGACATGTATCAGTCCCTGGCCAACGCTACAGAGCCAGAGGTTGCAGCCTTCTCCAACGGCTACCAGTCGGACCATGAGCGGGCATACGCTTCCCTGCAACACTGGACCATCCGCGACGGGGATGCTAATCTGGCCAAGCTCATCAACGCCCTGCATCGCCACCGACGCATCGACGTAGTCGAGAAGATACGGGGCATCATGGAAGACAATCCACAGGTGAGCACCGCCATCAGTCTCTGTCTCAGTTTGTTCGGTCGTCCAGTGTGCTCTCCAGTCTTGCGTCGCAAGGGCTGATGTCTCAGTTTACGGATTTAGCCTTCTAAACATTCCTTAAACAAAGTCAATTCACGTGCACAGCACACCGACACAGAATTCACATGTTATTTTATATCTTTAGTTTAGAGTTAGAAGGGTGGGGCCAGCCCTGCAGTGTTAACGGCCCATTTGACTGCTCTGGTCCCATAGTGTTTCTGTACAGGTTAGAAGATAGCACAGAGAATGTAGCTTGAGATACCAGTGGCTCACTCAGAGACGTAGCTGATCTGGGGAATGGTGGATATGATTAATGGGGCCCAGGGCGTTGGAGGGGCCCAATACAGTGTTGGCTTGTATATCTCTGTTGTTATTATTTGTCCCTTATTATTTTAACATTTATTTTATCAGAACAGTTAAATACTCACCAAAGTATGAAACCAGTCTTACTGGTTCATTTTCCAATTTATGTATTTATATTATACATTGGTTTTTTAAATTATATAGTCATACATAGTCATTGTAAAACTGTGTATAATTACCCAGTTTATTAAAAAGATAGTACCGTTCGCATTTACAGGCACGCGCAATCTTGGGAAAACAGACTCGATCAGTCGAACCACGAACGCCGTGCTACCTGAGCTGAACTGTGAGCAAATTGTGTTTGATTTTAATTTGCATTGCCAGCTGTCTCGTTCATTGATGTGCATGAATGACCGAAAAATCTCTTGCCATGGGAAATTCCAAGTCACAATTCAGCTCACGTAGCACAGCGTTCGTGGTTCGACTGGTCTAGTCTGTTTTCCCAAGATTGCGCCTGCCTGTATACGTGAACGGTACTGTCTTTTAAACTATCTTTTTAATCAACTGTCAGTACACTTACAAAGTCCTCAATGCTTCGGTTTGCATGTAGGGACCCTCATTATGCTACTGTCACAATGCTAGTAGACTCTGTCCTTGTTCTGTGTCACTACAGGGTGTTTTCTCCCCTATATGTTTTGTTTTGGTTTTGTTTCCCGCTCTTTGTGTCACATGATCCCGTCACATGTTTTTGTCAGCCTATCAGTTCTGTTGTTTAGTCCACACCTGCACCTCCTTCCCTCGTTAGTATAGTATTTAGTTCTGTCTGTTTGGTTGTTCAGTGTGGTTCATTGTTTTCTGTCCAGTTCTTCCCAGTGTTTGAATCAAATAAAGATTCGATTTGTGAAGACGCGCCTGCCTCCTCATATTTGAACGTGACAGAAATGAACCACCTATATCAAATGGAGGCAGCGTCTTGTCCTTGGGGGTTTTTCGCCTGGGAGAAGGGGTTGGAGCTGGAGGAGCCGATCCTGCCTCCACCGCCGGAGTTTAGAGATGTCCCGGCGATGGAGGATTTGGAACTCCCTGCTCTGCTGCCACCTGACCTCCCAGACTCCCTGCCGCCTGGCCGCCTCCTGTGTTCCCTGCCACCCGGCCGCCTCCTGTGTTCCCTGCCGCCCGGCCGCCTCCTGTGTGCCCTGCCGCCCGGCCGCCTCCTGTGTTCCCTGCCGCCCGGCCGCCTCCTGTGTTCCCTGCCGCCCGGCCGCCTCCTGTGTTCCCTGCCGCCCGGCCGCCTCCTGTGTTCCCTGCCGCCCGGCCGCCTCCTGTGTTCCCTGCCGCCCGGACGCCTCCTGTGTTCCCTGCCGCCCGGCCGCCTCCTGTGTTCCCTGCCGCCCGGCCACCTCCTGTGTCCCCGCTTGCCTGGGCCCCGCTACCCTCCCTTGCCCTTCACCTCTCGTGTCTTTGTGTGCATGTCTTTTTGTTTCAGTGTTTAGTGGTGGAGTGGTCGCGCCAGGTGTCGCTCCTTAGGTGGGGGGTTATGTCACAATGTCTGTAGGCTCTGTCCTTGTTCTGTGTCACTACAGGGTGTTATCTCCCCTATATGTTTTGTTTTGGTTTTGTTTCCCGCTCTTTGTGTCACATGATCCCGTCACATGTTTTTGTCAGCCTATCAGTTCTGTTGTTTAGTCCACACCTGCACCTCCTTCCCTCGTTAGTATAGTATTTAGTTCTGTCTGTTTGGTTGTTCAGTGTGGTTCATTGTTTTCTGTCCAGTTCTTTCCAGTGTTTGAATCAAATAAAGATTTGATTTGTGAAGACGCGCCTGCCTCCTCATATTTGAACGTGACAGCTACCTAGTTTTGGATTTAATAGTTCTCCATAGGTATTAAATTGGTTAGAGAGCACAATGTCAAAATAACAACTTGAAAACCACTCTGGGCTCACTCATCACCTTCCACTTTTCTCCTCCGTCTATCCTCCCTGTTTCCTTGTTAGATAGTAGGATACCTATCTAGTGTCCTTCACTGCTCAAGGTTACATTCCTACAATTAAGGGAGCTGTTATAGTCCTCTTAGAAAGATATTGAGTCCGATGGTACATTGTACAGGCTGTCTATTGTCATTCTGCTTGTCACCACCACTTAATAATCCTGGGATTATGGTAATATTCGATGTTGATGTTTAAGGAGATAGCAATGAAAAAGTAATTGCATACAGATGGGGAAATAGAGCACTGTATGAGGAAATGACCTCTTCTGTTTTCCTGGCAATACACTCTTGGCCATTGCTACAGATATGTTCTCTTTCTATTGAATTAGCTGGTGTAAATTACTTCAGTCTTATTTCAGAAAATGGTTGTACTGTAATGATGTGTTGGTAGGATAGGAGGCAGACGCAGGTATCTCGTTCCACAGAATGTTTTAATAGTAATGAAACACCAATGCTGTAACACAACCACTTGGATTAAAATATCAGAGGGAACAGATACCACAAAATAACAAACAAAATGCCTAGCAAGGCTAAGTACTTCTTCAGTACCAAAACAGTATCTGAAATATATCTTCTTTAGTAACAGGTAACACACGACAACACTACACAGATGACAATAACACACACTGGACATAAACACACAGACATTTATAGAAAGGTTGATGAGCTGAGTGGGTCCAGGTGTGCCATGCGTATCAAAGAGAGGGGAGTAGGACCGGAGCGATGATGTTAAAAAAGGCCGGGGACATCGAACTTGGCCCCTGCATGTCAGCAGGGGGAGCCAAAGGCTGGGAAGTCGTCAGATGTTCATTAATCTGTCAGAAAGGCCGACCAACAAGCTTACATTTTTCAGAGCTTGGTAATTTACAGGACATTAGTGAGGTGAATCTAACTTTCTGATACAGGATGCACAGATAAAAATCTCACTGTCTTTTTTAAGACCAGTGCATTTAACGGATCGCTCCAAACCCCTAAACAGCTCAAAATCGTTATTCCGGTCATGTTATCGACATGACAGTCACTAAATACACCTTTTCAGTGCGTTCAGTAATTCCCACCGTAAATTGCCCAAAAACCTTTGTTTACATCACTGCAAAATTTTTGAAAATACAAAATGTTCATTTTTAAAGTAAGTCGATCTTTGAAACAAAGTCAAATGAATGCATCTAGATTTGTTTTTTAAATGTGGCTTAGTTGGGAATTACCAAATGCGCTGGGAAGGTGTAGTTGGTGAACGTCATGTCGAAAACATGACCAGCACAAGGATTTTGAGGTGTTTAGGAGCCTGGGGCATTTAATTAATTTATAATTTATCAGCATACCAAGGCCTTTTCTAGATAACCAGAGCAACAAGTAGAACATGTCAGTATTATAATTTTTTTGACAGCAATAGAATTATGTAATTTCAATGAATGATGTATGTACAGAATTTTTTTTATATCCAACTGCGGAATGACAACTGTGTAGAGCATATGTGATCTTAGTACACTTTATAATTTTTTTAATGTAATAATCTATGTAGATGTGCTGTTTACCTAAAAGTTATTTTCTAATTTTTGGGCATCATGTTCGTTAGAGCTTTAGCCTCCTATTAATATATTTTTGCTGTTTTGAGCTCAAACCAGTCAGACTTCACAGAGGTTTGTGTACAAAAACCTGTCTGTAAAACCTCGTCAGGATCCGCCCTTGTCACAAACAAAGCTGTAACTCCTGGTGATCACACAGGTTGTGGGACTTATTAGGTTAAACATGTCTTATGATAAAGAGGAGAGGGCTATATGGTAAACTGCATCCAATGGTTGAGAAATTGCCACTGATGACTTTAGGGTGACAATACGTATACATTTTTTTCTGAAAATGAAGCCCTTTTTACATCTAATGTCATCTTTTTTATCTAAATGCCCAGATATTTAAAAGAATGAACTAGGTCAATGAGAAACCATCTGATGAATAAACACATAATCAGAGACATTTTAAAATGAATTAGAGAAAAACATATTTAGTTTTGCCCTCATTAGGTACAACATGGACATTCTGTACAATAACAACCCGGATTGGAGCCAATGAAGGCACATGTAGTCGTTATGCTAGTTGACAAAAATGCTGCAAAGTAACAGTGCGTGCGTACATGTGTGGCATTCCTCCCTTGAGAGGTAAAACGTACAACCATATGGCTTCACAGAAATCAGGCTTCCCCATCATTATGTTTCTTCAATGTTACGTGTGTGGTGATTCTGTTGGCTGGATGCCTCATGTGTGTGAGGGATTGAGCCCATTTAGGGAGGAGGGAGGGCTGTAGCAGGCTGCCACCCCAGTCTTGTTTATTCATTAAGACACAGCTTGAATCTATGCTTTATGGCTGACTTATTCTTACACAAACCGCAGGTGGAGTCCCAAACATTGCTAATCTAACTAGCCTCTCAGTTAATAATTGCTCATTCCAATAGTTATTTCATCATCATAGCCGTAAGGCAACCTGAAGCAGGAACAAACAAAACGTGATTCAGGGTGTGTGCGCATGCATGTTAGCATCTACAATTCTTGTACAAAAACAAATATTCTAAAGGGTTTGTTACGGAGGCATGGTGTATAGTCAAGAACCCTATTTTCATCCAAATATTTATTCATTTATTTGGGACAGTGCACATTAATGAACTATCTTACACTTCTGTACAGACTGTAAATGAGCCAGATTAAAGCATAGATGCAAATTTTCATCTGTAGTCCCGAACCTAACCTGCAAGTTTTTGATGGTGGGGGAAACCGGAGAACCCATAGGAAACCCACAGAGACAAGGGGAGAACATGCAAAATCCACACAGAAAGGCACCAGGATGACCGGGGTTTGATCCTAGAACCTTCTTGCCTTGAGGCCATAGTGCTATCCACTAGGCCACCATGCCTGCCTAATATTCACCTTTTACATTTAACATTATAATTCTTTGGAATGCAAGAAGCTTCTAAATATTATTACCCAACATGCTCCATTTCAAAGGGTGAGCTCTTGTCTCTACTCCTGGTCTCAGCTGGTTGTGGTTTGACTGATGGAGTCACAGTGATAAATGAGGCAAAGCTAATAGACCACTCATGCTGAAGGGCCATGTCACACCGTAGCATTGAAAGCTAGGACACAGAGATCAGTCTACACAGAATTGTTTTGCTACTGATCAAAATTCCATATATTGTGTTTTGACTTTCCAGAGTCGTCTTATTCCAGGTCCAAAAGTATTGGCAAAATAAAATATGATGTTTTTGTCAGCAAAAAACCTAACTTACAATGCCATTTTCTGATTTTTAAAGCGGCTGCAGATAAATAACCAGTCATCTGAATTACGCACTTATAGATAATCATCACAACATTGTCTCTCTATGACATGCAAGACTTTCCTGTATAGCAACTGATCACAATGTAGATTCACTCATTACTTGTATTTCCACTACAAACAAAGCTTTGTCCCTAATGTCCTAACCAGCTGTCTTTGTCTGTCCCTCTTCTCCGGTATGAGCTGTTCCCTCTACAAAAAAGCCACTTTACCTTATGCGAGCATACCCTTGGGAAAAAACATACGAGGTACAGAACCCAGTTTCAGACGTTGTCCAATATAATTGACATAGATCATACATGTGTGTGTAAAGCTTTCATATACCACAGTCCATGTCTACACTGTTTACTACTCAAGTCCCTTCAAGTTCACTCATGTGTTTCGATGCCCAGGTGTGTTCTCCAGCCTGCGCAGTTAGTTATACAGAAATATAGCACTCTGGTCATGAATTCGACCACTCGTGATTTTGTTTTCTGGGGAAACACTAGTCACGTGGAAGCGGGATCCCCTAAAAAGCTGTGAATGATTCAAAGGCCCAATCTAGTCCGTGTGCATCCTTATGCCCCACCCCCTTTTCCCTGCTTCAAAGACATGCACGTGGTTCCAGTCAATAGCCAATTGGTTCCAGAAGCAAGTAAATGTGTTGTGGATGAGAGGATGGAGGACTTGGTACCAACAGTTGCAGCATCACAAGGCTGCTTTTACTGAGAGGCAGAGACAAGACAATAGTACATTTATTTAAAACAGCATTATTAATATTTATAGTGCAAATCTTGAAACAGAAGTATTAATATATAGTACATTTGTTGAAACAGCAGTATTAATATATAGGATGTCTTTAAACAGCATTATTAATATATAGTACACGTTTTTAATCAGCAGTATTATTATGTTGTACATTCTTGAAATAGCAGACTGGAGATCAGATTTAAAAGGCTCGCTTGAACAATGGTACTTAAAAATAAAAATACATATTTTCCTCAAACCAGTGTATTCAGCTACTGAACAGGGTTTATGATTGGACATGCAAAACATTTCCCCAAGCTCTACAATCACTAAGTTAACTAATCACAGTTACTCCACTGGGAGTGATTATTAAGCAGATTCACTAAAGTGTTCTTTTTTAAATCTAATTAAAGTGTGGATAGTCTCTGATGCCCCAGTAGTTCTCCCTACACTGGCCCAGTCCTCTTTGCGTGTCTATTGTCTGTGTGGGTTGGCCCTACCCAAGGGTCTTATCAGGGTGAGCATGTGCTGTGTGTGTTGACAGGCTGTGTCAGATCACTCTCTCCCCTCTGGCTCATTCACTAGCTACTGAGTGACAACTCAGAGAAGCTTCTAGAAATGTTCAGTTATTCAGCAGATACCCTTATATTACTGAACATACTAGTGCAAATAAAAGTACCAGGACAATACCTGGAGAAATGTATGTGTCAAGTGCCTTGCTCAAGGGCACAACAGCATTTGACCCATTTAGCAATTAAACAGACAACATTCTGTTTACAAGTCTGACTCCCTAACCACTGAGCCACTTTACTCAAACTGCACTGATCTTTAGGCTTTTCTATACATATCAAACACTTACATTGTTTTACATTTGCTACAATGTTGTCCTTGTTTTCTCCTAATTAGTAGCAATATATATTTTCAGGGGTTGGGGTAAGTTGGAATGTTCAACCATACTGGTAACATCAGTTGGCCATATCTGTTTGCTGTTCGAGGCGGGACAGTGCACTAATGTCAACAAAGGTACATGTGTTCCCCTACATACCCATTGGGCAAAGGATGTGTTGTTGACTAGTGCAGATAGCAGGGGCTGGATATAGGTAAAAAACACATGTGAATTTTGTTCATACAATGCCAAACCGAGCTACATTTCCAGATTTTAGGTCTGCATCAGATGTTTTCTATCGACATTCTATTCCCTACATGAATTCCAATTTAATTTCTGCAAAGCCATATTGATTCGTGTCATATTGGATTATTCAGAACTCTAACAGTTTTCCACTGCTTTCCCATCACCAGAATGAAACAGGTCCTTCAGATGAATCACACAACAGAGCCATTTCTTCCACAGTGCCCGTGTCAAAATGTCATTCCCTCATGAGCACATCCGGTCACTACCAGCTCACCCGATTACCATACCAACAAAAATGCTTATTTATGTTTTCCCTTCTCAGGGCCAACACAGTGGTATACTATGCCTGACGGGGCTCATGTGGTATGTGGGCAGAACATTCCCGTTCTGCACTCGACCACAGAATCCTTTCATGGCAAGGAGTAGAGAGGCGCTGGTAGAACTGTGGGTGGTCTGGGACTGGGAGGTCCAACCCAGAATGCATTGGGCTGGGCACACAGGAACTCCCTGTCATGAACACCTGTATGACCCACTGCACTCTGGCAATTTTTAACCCCAATTCTACTTTTTTGGTCTGTGTCTCTCTCCGACCCTCTCTCAGTTTGATCTGTACCACCTGATGACAGCTGTGAATGTTGCCTTAAGCCATAGTCCTGTCCACAAGCCTTCAGAGTCCCCTGGGGTTGTGGTTCAGCAGTCTCCTGTGGACCGGACGAAGGGCTTCTTCCCTGACGAATCCGAGCCCCTGCTTCGATGTGACTCAACCTCCAGCAAAGACTCGGCTCTCAGCAGAACCGGCTCGTTCATTACCAAAGGTGAGCACAGACCTTTTTTCCAGTAGTATGTTCCTGCACAGCCGGAGGCTGCAGTTTTAGGACCCCAGTTCTAGGACCGCAGATTCAGGACCCTAGTTTTTTGTGTTGACGCTTGAAACTTACACATTAATAACTGTCTCATCTATAGACTTTTACTAATTTAGAGGTTTTTGTTAATTTAAATAAATATTATAGACAGTAGAACGATAGAAGGTGAAATTATGTCCACTACGGATTAAAATATCCAGATATTCAGTTGGGTTTCACTCTTCACACAGTAGCATGTTAATATATTTTTGATGGGCTTAACAGCAAGGTTTTAGAGTGGTTAAGGTTAGGGTAAGGGTTAAGGTAAGGCTTATGGATTTAGTGATAGAAAGTAAAAATCGCCTGTCTGTCTGTAATCTAGACACAAAAAACTAGGGTCCTGAAACTGTGGTCCTAGAACTGGGGTCCTAAAACTGCAGCCTCCGGTTGTGCAGGAATACCCTTCTCCTTTTTTTAGCAGTTGAAACTAATAACTGTGCACTTATTGCCCCCTTGTGGTTACAAAATGTATCTGATTCCATGTTCCATTATAGCAAGTCATCAGCTATGAAAGCAGCACCAAGCTGTAGCTGACATCAACAGTGTGTTGCAGTTTAATCTCCTCATTTTATTCAGACTTTGTTTCCTTTCCCCATCTACCCTACTATATGGCTTCCAGAGAGGAAAGACACTGTGCTGCGTCAGGTCCGACTGGACTCGTGTGACCTGCAGCCCATCTTTGACGACATGCTACACATCCTAAACCCTGACGAGCTGCATGTCATAGAGGAGATTCCCACGGCCGAGGACAAACTGGACTGCCTCTTCGAGATCGCCGGGGTCAAGAGCCAGGAGGCCAGTCAGACCCTGTTGGACTCAGTGTACAGCCACCTGCCTGACCTTCTATAGGCATGCTGGCATGGTGCTAATCACCTCTAATCTGGTCAGGGTCACCCCACTTCTGTCTGCTGCAAAGCCCTTGTCACCTGGGTGTGGTAACCAGGGTGTGGTAACAAGGGTGTGGTTTTCTCTCTAGCACCTTTATTCTTAGCAGCCTGATGGAAGAAGTAAATGAAAGTCTCCTCCAAAATGTCTCAGTCAGTCCGACCAATCCCTCCCATACATTCAGCCCCCAGCAACAAGCCAGACTGCCTGCAGGATGGCCAAGTCAGAGGGGCCGAGCTTTGTAACCCAGCACCTCAGTACCACTATCACCACTATGATTATTGACTGCTATTGGTCTTGTGTCAGTGTAATGTTGAAGACGTGTTATCCTGACATTTCTGAGCTTCTTGTGGGTTTATCGGTCAGTGCTACAAATCAAGATTGACTCGATGGCCAACAACATCACTCATCTAGCAATGTCAAACTTACCACGATGCACACTCATGATGCACAATATCTAACATTATTAGTATACTTAGGAGTGATGCACTAATTCTTGTTCTTTGAGTAACAGAACCATTTAATCTTCATGCATTCTGCCACATGTGCTTCAGTTTCTTTTTGAAATGCGTTTTAACAACGTTTCGCAACATCGTTTTTTCTACATTAATTTTGAGTATTGCCATTTGTAGCGTTATAGCTTTTTGAATTCTTAACGTCTATGTTTGGATTTCAGGATTTCACGGGCATTCTGGTGTTTCTTAGCTCTGTAGTTGTAAGGTATGCAGAGTGACTACATATTTTACTTGAATCTGAATCTCACCTTCCGGAATGTGATAACATAGTGAAAAAACAACATGTGCATACAATTACAATAGTTTTTATCTAAACTACACATCTTTGAAATGCACCACCAAAAACGTGTCATCATTCAACTCATGTGCTATGGAAGAAATGCAGCCAAACCAGTCATATCAAGCTACTCTGGTGCTAGACTTGAAAGTAACTGTTTGTGCGTAATACAAGGAAAAGACGTGGGAATACGACAAAGGCTACTTCAGTATTCTGACGTTTGTAATTGGTGAATAAGGTTCAGCTGCTTGGGACTTTCCAGGAATAAATATAAAAGTGTGTTTTGAGAGGCCTACATGTTGGGATCAATGTGAATGAGTGTCATATAATTCTAAACATTGAAGGATTTGCATACATGTAATCTGGTGGCAGTTTAAAAAATTAACACATGTAAGCAGTACGTTTACTATTATGTAACCTCTTAAATCATCCAATTAAAGTTAAAGATTTTGATATAATATGGAGTGTGTTTTACTTCTGTTACGTAACTATTGTTTTTCAGCTGGCAGAACCATGTGAATAGTAACTGTTGTTAGCCATACTAATCTACTGTATCTTTCAGCAATAATTTGTTACAATAACGTAGATTTTTCAAGTCTTTTTTTACACACGGTATCATGGAAAATACATGATAATACAAATATTATTAATGCTAATACCATGCTACCAATACCACGTTTCTGGGTAGTAGGGTAGATAATTAAATGCTCATCAATCTAGATTTGGCTGTTGCAGTACTAAATCAACAAGATGAGATGCTGAGTTCTGATTGGACACAGACGTTGGTGGTTTTAGTTTCAGTATTAGTAATTTGCTTACGTTGTATGCACCGCTGACAACATTGTTGATATGCAGTGTGAACGCCCATCAAGGAATGTCAATCATCAGGTTCCATCAATGTTTGTTCTGCCATGAAATGGCAGAAATAATAACCGTAATTAAATGTTCTTACTCTTTTGTTATTCAACCATCTGTAGTTGTGTGGTTGTGCGAACATGACATGCACGACATGCATTCACTGTGCATATGAAGACAGGCTCTCACTGTGTAGACTATACAGGGTGGGTGCAGTCTGTTGGTGTCCCTTTGGTTTTGTGGTCTTGGCAATGTGGGTGGGTCTGAATCATGCCTGTTTGCTCCTGCCTAATGTTTTCTTTGTGCATGATCACATCTCCAGCCCCCCGTCTCAGCCCCAGGTGTTATGCTACAATAGTTTATATGCCGGGGGACTAGGGTCATTCAGTCCTTTCTCTGTCCCCACCTAAATCTCATTGATATGTGACAGGGGACGAGAGGCAGTTGATTTTTTTTGTGGTCAGAGTTGTATTGAGGTACTAGAACTAAGGTATGCCCACTTTAAGGTTTCTGATGTCATGTTGGTCCTAGGAGGACCCAATCCCTTGGAACATGCTTCAGGACCATGTGGCCTAATGACTTTTTCCTGCCTCCATTCTGTGCCCACCCCGCTGTGCTGGTGCCCACGTCACTGCTGTTGGTGATAATGTTTCCGCCTGCTAGTCCAGCTGTACATCTCCAGAGAGGGTCACATTGTCCCTGCCCAAGAACACTAAATAGTATTGATGCTACACAAAGACTGTGCTCACAGCCCACCCATTCCTATTACATTGGGCTGGGTACCTTGAGATCCCCCACCTAGTACAGCCAGAAGAGGACTGGCCACCCCCTTGACTCTGGCCTCTCTCTAGGTTTCTTCCTTCGATCTACCAGGGAGTTTTTCCTAGCCACTGTGCATCACTTATGTTGCTTGCTCTTAGGGGTTTTAGGCCGGGATTCTGTCAAAGCACTTTGTAAGGACTGCTGTTGTAGAAAGGGCTTTATGAAATAATACATTTGATATATTGGTTGATTGTGTACATATAACAGCAACTAATCAGCATATAATGACAGCTTATGTTCCATTCCCTCCCGTAAACCACCCTGGAAGGAGGGTGAGGCCCATAAGTCCACCGAAACTGGCTCAATATCGATGGCGAAGAGTAGAAGAGAAAGGGGGCGATCCTGTATTGTTCCGTGTTCTAGGGAAAAGTAATCAAAGGGATTATCATTGGTACAGATACTGGCCTGTGGGGATGCATACAGCAGCCCAATCCAAGCAATGAATTTGTAACCTAAACTAGAGGTTGACCGATTAGGATTTTTCAAGGCTGATACGATTAACAATTATTGGAAGACCAAAAAAGGCGATACCTATTAATTGACTGATTATTATGATTTTTTGGGGGAAAATAACAGTACAACAGTACTGAAAAAACAAACTTTTAATATAGGGTAACTTTTAATATAGGCTAACTTTTAATATAATACACAGAATAGTTTAAAATCTCAAATAAATATCAAATTATTTTAATTTGTTCAAACAAAATGCCAAAACACATGGTGAGGACTGAATATACGCTACCTTTGGGTTGTTATTTTAATTCATTTTTTACAGTCATATTTAGGCTATTTATGCAAAATATCATATTTTAATAATCAGCATAGTCAGTGCTTGAAGTGGGGGAAAAAGGTGCCGGTACTCTCTTGCATTGGCAAATGGTTATGACATTTGAGTTCGACAGTGAAAAACCAAACTTTGAGATATTGCTGGTACAACAAGAATTGATTGTTATTTATAAAAATGTAGCTAAATGTATTTATTTAAACAAGTCGTGTGTGTGTGTGTGTGTGTGTCCCTTGACCAACAGTCAGGCCATGCATGTGTTTCGCTAGTCACATTTGACACCGGTGTCATTGGTTAAGGTAAAGTTAAGGTTGGTAGCTGCAGACTCCTTATTAATGGTAGCAGTTCCGCTCACATCAACCTTCAAGGTCTAAGGAGTTTTTGGTCCGGCTGGCACAAAGTTGATCTTTTGGCCTATGGAAAGGTTATACTTTGACCTATAGTCCAGTATAAGTGCTTTATGGTTTTTGACTCAGCAGACCCATGAGTACAACATGGATGAATGAAATCCAACATCCTGGGTTATTGAAAAAAAAAATATATTTATATATATATATATATATATATATATATATATATATATATATATGTGTGTAATGATCAACCGGGGACAAGGTCTTCCACAATAAATAATAATGTTTTAATCAGCCAGAGGGAATATAACTGTACACTTCCAGAACAGTACACAGATATACAAATGTAGAATAAGGGAGGTATATCAGGACAGGCAATGGTCGATACACATGGGTGGTAGTCAGAGCAGGCAATGGTCAATCCACGAGGCAGGTTTTCAAGGCAGGCTGGGTTCGGTACATGGAAGACACTCAAAGCAGAAGTACACAGGGATTATCCAAAGAGAAGTAAAACGGTTATTCCAAAAACAGGGTCAGACCAGTAAGACAATAGGAAAAATGCTGAGTATGTCGAAAAATGGTTCACAAACAATACCTCACAAGGAGTGAAGCAAACAGTCTGGTATAAACACCCACAGGAGGTAACACAGGTGTCAATACTCAGGTGATTGGGACCTGGAGAGAGGGGTGCGTTCATGGCAACCGCGTTCAAACTGATTCGCTATGCTGGAAGGCGTGCTCTGGGGTGAGGGAGAGTTGCGACTCTTCACAATATGTGTATATATAATGTGTTAAAGCCTGTAAACCATGATGAATAAGGCATTTTAATGCATAATGTCAAGCCCCCGGGGCTCGTGGACCAGTGTGCAAAGTTTGAAGGCCATACATCCAAGTCAACATCAAAATGCTGCACCCATTTCCTACAAAATTTCAATACGTTTTTGAAATCCCAGCTATTTTTTTACATCCTGTCTGTAATGTGTTTAGTTAAAAAGGCTACCAACTTTGAGGCGCCATAGCTCCATCTGATCTTCATCTTTCCAAAGGTACCAAGCATGTACGGTTTGCGAACGTCGGGAGACTGTAAAGGGTTTTAATTAACGTTAGTTTGAAGCTCATGAATCGTACCTGATGTTTCTGTTGGACTTGGACCTCTGTTGACGGTGTCTGGCTCTGGAACATGCATTCTTTTAGTACCTTTCTGAAGCCAGGCTAACATAACGACTTACGAAAAAACACTTGTTTTTAGAGAAACTTTTTAGTTTCTAGGTTTTCAGCAGTGAAAAATCTGTTACTGTCAGGCGGCAGGCGCATGCATCAGACCAGCATCAGACAGCTTTTTCGAACTAGCGTCCGTGGAGAAGCGAACTTGTGATAGGGTGGGCCGACTGCTTGCCTTTACGCGATTCGTCAAAAGATCTGAAGTCACGTAGTGCCCTCTGGGTAGTGTAGTGTATGTAACGTTAGGATCATTACCAAATCTCTCTCACACTGACACTTTCTCTGTCTGTGTTATTGAGTACCGGCTACTAGTGATGGGATGTTCTATTGTTTTTACTGACTCGTATCTTTGAATCTCGTTCATTCAAATGAACAAATCATATTGATTCCTATCGTCCTATCGAAATGAACGAAAAGAACCAGTATACTGATCCATACCGTATGTATTGGATCATAGAAATAATAAACCTTCACAAAAAAAGAAGGAAGTACCGAAATGAATTAACCATATAATGGATCATAGAAGTAATGCACCTGCTCAAATCCAAAAACATTTAAGATAATGAACTAATCTCGTACGACGTCAGGTAGAAAGTTTTACATTTGAGGCAAGAAAATAAGTGTAGCTGTCAAGTGTGTTGTTCACTTCCATCCTGCAGCCTGGACTTTATATTATTCAAACATTTGTTCATTTGAGGCAGTGCGCATAAGCAAAATGTAACAGCCTACTGTATAATCAATTCATTATAACAAAGACGTTCAGTGGCCAAGCAGTAATACGGATACGTGTGTAGTAAAACCATTATTTTACATATCCAGCGTCATATGACTTCGTAAGAATAACAATTAACATAAAGCTTAAAATATTTATTTTGTACATAATCATATAATAGGATCAACAGATCCATATGTAAGCTATGATAAAGGTGCATTTGTCAAATTAGTAATTTGGTCGGACTAGTTAAGTCAGTCTACAGTGATGAGCAAACGTGCAAATCCAATAACTACATCGTATTGAATAATAGAGTAATGTGCCTGCCCCAAAATGAACGTTATGAACGATCCAGGTACTAGTACCGAGCTGGATCATAGAAGTAGTGCGCCTGTGCGAAACAGAACGAAATGAACGACTCATGTACCAGTACCGGGCAATGTACTAGTACGACATACTAGTACAGAGCAGTATACTGAATCATAGAAGTAATGTGCCTGCACCAAAAAGAACAATATGAACGACTCATGTACTAGTACCGAGCAGTATACTGGATCATAGAAGTAATGCGCCTGTGCAAAAATGAACACTAAGACAACACATCCTAGATCTGAATTAATTAAATAATCATATTAAATACTTTCGTCTTTACATAATTGTGTGTGTTAAGTGTTAAATTCAGGCTGGTAAGATCTTCGTTGAAATGATAGTTTCAGGAGTCAGGTTGTGGTAGATAATAGAATGTTTAATTAAGTACTTCTCGTTACGGAAACAGGGTCATCATAACAAGGCATCAAGACGGGTTCTGGGAAATGCCCCGAATGCTCTTATGGATCTGGCTTATATAGCCTTTGCATTGTTG
>JACXGM010015121.1:0-13505 GCA_016801145.1 Umbra pygmaea | reverse complement strand
ACTTGACTCAGGTCCAGTGTAACAAGAGTTTAACTTTGGGTATGTTTTTTTAGGCAGAATTTGACAATTAGGGGGCGAGCCTTAAGAGGTTAATATTCATCTCTTACATTCTACAAAAACCATTCGCGTCAGGTGCACATTTGATTTTCTCCTGACGAGCCGCATTCTCAATCTCATTGGTGTTCTGATGTAAAAAGGTGAAGCTGTGCTTGTCATGTTAATTATTAATATTTTATAAACTTTTAAGCTGCATTATGATCTGCTTAATCAGCCTTGTGTTTAAACATATATGTTAAAGTTATGTTTTACTGGCCATCGTCCCCTAAACATCCCAAAGTCAGTTATGAACATTTCCAGGCATATTTTTGTCAACGACGGGACACTGTGTATTTTGAGACCTGTCCACACCATTTGTCAAAACATTTTGAAACTTTGTCATTTTGTCCATGTCAATTATGCTGCTGCAGTGTTCTGAAGGAACCCCTATCACTGCTTGCAGCCATATTCAAATTTTGTGTTTTAAATGTTGTCTTTTGTAGAAACCAGCGATCTGTTACTAACACATCAAGTGATAGCAGAAACAACTGTGTCTTTGAGACAAAAGGTAAACCCTGCTTTTAGTTAGCTGTTGGTAAAGAAAAATATTACTACCCTATTTTCCGGAAAAATATGTTGCACCGGCTTTTATGTTGCACTCTGCAAAAAACTCCTTGTTGCAAGGAAAAAAATACTTAAGTCGCTTCTGTTTATAAGTCGCATTTATATTTCAAGATCTTTAAGATAAAGACTTTTCTGGTCAACAAAGGCATTGTTATAATCTTATTATTAACTACATTGGAGAGACAAGCATATGTTTTCACAAGTCCCATGTAATAACATAGGATTACAATGAACCGGACTTCTACTTTTTTCGGTAAAATATAGAGTTCTGTACAACAGGCTCAGGGCTTCCACCAATGACAGTATGCAAAATGGACGAAGTGACTCCTTACATTTCAACCAAGGGCGTAAGCCATTGCCTAGAAGTTGAAGCTCCTATAGGGAGATTTAGAGGTTACCTAGGCATCACCTTCTGTTGGCATTCCATAGACTCCCATTTATTTTAGGGGTCACTTTGATTGCGAATAAATGTACATCTGAAGCGTTTAAAGACGCTTTTTGTCCATTGTTTATTTCTAAAGAAACACAACCATGTTTAAAAGGCTCCATTACCTTGTATCTCACGTTAGCAGCCGTTTTTGTAGAAATAGACTAACGATTGTGTCATTACCATGCAATTTTCTGTCACACAGTAGAGAAATTACCGTATAGTCCAGGAGAAGCTTGCATGCAATCGGGGGGATGTGAAGGCATACAGTCAAAATGACAAAATTATTAATCAGAATAGTTACCAAAAGTTGCTCCTGCTCCTACGCTCATGGACAACTCTTACTCACGCTCTCTTCTCTGCAAAAAGCAAGATTCAGAATGATTCAGATTTCTCTTGGCACAGCTATGAGAAGAATTAAAACTTTCAGACAGGTTTCTCATGTCACGCTCAGCGTGAGGCTGTGCAGTATGCTCAGGACTCACCGGAAATATGCTTCTAATTGACTTCACTTGGTCTCGGGTGAAATGTATGGAGTCACTTCTTCCATTTTGTATACTATCATTGATTTCAACTGATACTGAGTGAAGTCAATTAGAAGCATTGATCCACTGGAAAAGATTAAATACCTGAACTGGCTAGTTTGTTGAGTGTCATGTTTAACTGAGTGAGAAATATGGTTTAAGTCAGAAAAAATGGTTTAAAAAGTTTACGGAAGCGACCATGGCTCTTCACAAATAAGGATCAGGATGCAAAATGATACCAAAGGCACTGAATGTTCAAATAGACACTATTGAAAGCATAGTTTACTTGTTCTAAGTTAAGGGAACGGTGGTTACACTATGTGGACACGGCAGAAAAAAGAAGCAGTCAAATGCTGCAACCAGATTTTTGAGTTGACAAGTTATGAAAATTGTTCAAGTGACTGCTACAAGCACAGTGACTGCTACAAGTGCAATCAAAATTGTAGTTTCCCGGAAATGTAGGGCTCTAGTTATTATTATTATTATTATTTCAACCAAATTTGGAACTCGTTCAGGAACGCCATTTTGCATGCTTTTTTTCTTTCAAAATGACGTTATATGTCCTTTTATGGGGCGGTGCGCTTGTATTTTTTAACAGCATGGATAGTTTCGTTTTTTTATTTCCATTTTTATATGATTATTTTCTCCATTCAAATGAATATAAAATGCTTGTAACACCGCTTCTGTTTTGCAGGTGAACTGCCAGTTTGAAGATAGTGACCACCCTGCTACACAGGAATACAAACAATATGATGGAATGTCTAAGAAATAAATAGTATTCTAATTCGGTGCAGAAGCTATTAAAACCATTTCTGTACACATTTAAAGCAACAACTAAATTATCCCATTGCAGAATCTTTAGTCATATCAGATCTATAGAATAATTAAAGAAATATGTATTCCAACTGACAGCTGATTACCATGCTGGCTACCAGGCAAACTGTTTCCGCTTGTTAACAACACAACTCGACATGACTGTTGATCGGCTGTTGAATACAATAACAGCCAATCAACAGTCTTCATTAACGGATCATTGGCGCTCTGTTGGTCTGACCATTGCCAGGAGGTCGACAGCCATAGCATACTAATCATTTGGAGGGTTTTCTACACTGGACTGACTTTACACCTACTATCCGATACATTCATGACTAACTAGCTACCATCGGCTAAACCCATTGTTAGCTTAGCTAACAATAACACTACACCATAAGGTAAGCGTTTATGATCTAACTTCTTAATTGAAATAAACATTTGGCTTATGATAGTAGTCTTAAAGAATAGAGAAATCACCCTGATACAGTAGACTCAAAAGATATTCTATAATGAATTGGGAGACGTCGTGTTTTGAAGAAGCTGTTTAGAATGTTTTATAAACTATTTATTTACACTAACTCTAAATTGCCAGTTACATGTATGTTTTTTTCTTAGAAAAGAAATGTGAGTTGATAGTCTGTTTTTGTCTTTGTCCGTGGCCAGTTTGGAAAAGCACAGTGAAGTTGGCTGGATGTTTGATATTCTGTTGATATTCGATTTTAACTTTCCCTTTGCAATTCAGTTCAACAACGTGATCAGGGTCAAAGAAAGTTGACGTTATTACAAAGTATTAAGAGAAAACCACTACAATTATTATCTAGAGTGTTGTATCTAAAAGGATGAGTTAGAGCATACTTGGAGGAACAAACGTAAAATAATAAAAATGTCTAATAGTGTAATGCTAACTCTGCTCTATTCAAAGACAGGGTGGTTGTATACTTTTTGGTGCCGTTGTTTGGAAATAATGACCCATAGATGACTGCCTAACTAGTTCAGACATTGTCAATTAATGTAGCTAACGGTGATTCTGTAAAT
The DNA here is from genome assembly GCA_016801145.1 of Umbra pygmaea. Classification (NCBI taxonomy): domain Eukaryota; kingdom Metazoa; phylum Chordata; class Actinopteri; order Esociformes; family Umbridae; genus Umbra; species Umbra pygmaea. The sequence continues at coordinate 10,046 of JACXGM010015121.1, read as the reverse complement.
ACTTGGATGAACAAACGTAAAATTAAATCTCACACAATGTGCGCACATGCAAAGTAAATAACTTTTACTGATTAAAACATTTAGCTTTTGTTAGTGTTATTAAATAGAGAAATAATGCATATGAAAAAACTTTGATTGTTTCACAGCCTATTTTCGTATTTACGCACTAAATGCCTGAGGATGAGAACAAGGTACTTTATCCAAATGAGCCATGTGCAGCTTTATTTAAATTAGCCATGTGCAGGGTAAGAAAATGACTAAACAGCAAATGAAGACTATACTGCAATCAACCTGCCTTGGGGTGTCAAGCCTCAAAAACATTATAGTAGCCATAACTTGTGAACTCAGACTAACTCAGAAAAGTACTTTTTCAAGTAAATGTTCACCTCTGCTAAATGATTTAGTTTCATTTATCGATACAGAACAATTTACACTGATCAGCCATAACATTGTGACAACCTTCCTATTATTGTGTAGGTCACTGTGTTCTAACACCTTTATCAGAACCAGCCTAAAATAAATACATTAATAATACACTATGTTTACACCATACTGCTGCTACACTATACTGTACATTACAGAATATTATATTAATTTTACTATTCATATTTCATAGACACATGTATCGCCTATATAAATATACTGGTTTGTAAACTGTAAATATCCTGATCCCACACTGCCATACCCTGCACCCTAAAAGGTGAAAATGGTTTACATTTTTTAATGTATGCACAATTGAGACATGCACCAATATACCAAAAATAAGTCAATGTAATAAACTTACTTAATAAATATCTTCCCAATGCTGATGATAAAAACAGGTATTCCATAAAATTAAGTGATTTGGATTACTACATGTGAGTTTCTAATTGTTTACTTAAATTTATCAATCCACAACAATTTACATCAGCCATAACATTATGACAACCTGCCTGATGTTATGTAGGTCCCCCTTTTACCAACGAAACAGCCCCATAATGCAACAAACTGTAATGCACTGTGTGTTCTGACACCTTTATCTTTTAGCTTGTCTATTGGATCGGACCACACCAGCCTTCGCTCCCCACATGCCTCAAATGAACAAACGTTTGAATAATATAATACCTCAGCTGTAACATCCAGCCCAGGGAGGGACACACTATTTGATAGGCTAGATGGAATTTATGTGTAAAATATGTATGTCTGTGGTTAGTATTATATGACAGTGCTTATGTGCTATTGTTTTGGTTTATTGAAGGTATATTTTAATTATTGTTTTGCGTCAAATGTAGAACTTTCTGCCATACATCGTGTGAGATTAGTTCATTATCTTAAATGTTTTGGGATTTGCACAGATGCATTACTTCTATGATCCAGTACCTACAGTACAGATCAGTATACTAGTTATTTCTCTTTATTTATCTGCGCATGTGCAAATGAACAATATTAATCAAAATTATTCGTTAATTTGAATGAAAGAGACCCAAAGAGACGAGGCAGTAAAGATAATCGAATTTCCCATCACTAGTAATGTAACTGGCTAACTATTTTGTTGCCTGGGGTTTTCATGCAGCCATTCGGCCTATCTGGAGTGGAGGTAGCATCATTAGCTTCAATATAGCTATCAGTGATTGTGTAAATAGTTCAGACATCCCAAGTCTTCCGGGTGTCCTGAGAGTCTCTCGCATTGTAATCAAGGCTTTCTGAAGCCCGCAAATTATATACAATATCCCAATTATGTACAACATCCCAGACATTGATTTTTTTTATCAAACAAACAAACGATGTCCGGAATATTGTATATCATATGTGGGCGATTTAAAATGCGGGAGACTCCCAGGACATCCGGGAGACTAGGGACGTCTGAAACAAACATAAATAAAAAATAATCTGTTGCAGATTCTGGCTAAATCTGTACCTAATAAGGCAATGTAGGCTTTATAGCTCTGGGACAATATTGTGACCTGTAGTAAATGTTTCATATTGTGGTGTATAATTTCTAGCTAGTAGCCAAGGTCCTTACACTAAATTTGACTCCACTGAAGCAACTCGCAGTGCAAATTCAGCATTAAATTCTACACTTTGTGGTATTTCAAGTAAAATCTGATACAGAAGTGCCCGAACTGTACTCTCGGCTGTTTTGCCAACTTTCACATCTGGCTCAAGCTGTTCCAATAACACAATGTACAGATGTCACTCGCTTAATGCTGTTTGTACCCCATCAACAATCAGTGCATTTAGTTGCCAATAAATGGCCTATACTCATCGCTGGGTGGTGCTAGACCACTTAAGAAAACAGGAGAATGCAGTTCTAATGCCTCCTAGGAATAAGATGTTTTGGGACACTGCCTGATATTAAATCAATGTAATTGTATTATTATACACAGTAGAATAACTTTCTTAATTTAAATAAGCCTAGTTTGTTTTAAATGGTTTTAGGAAAGCAAAGAAATGTAGTAGACTACTATGTCTGCATTCTCCGATCAGAATGCATCCTTGAATCCTTTGTGAAAAGTTGTAACTATTTACACAGTATATCATAGTACAGTTTTACTTTGCGGGACAAAAATGATGTGTAGCGAACAGTGTTGCCACAGTTACTTTGAAAAAGTAATCTGATTACTGATTACTGATTACTCCTTTAAAAAGTAACTTAGTTACTTTACATATTACTTGATTTTAAAAGTAACTAAGTTAGATTACAAGTTACTTTATTAGTTACATTCAGCGGCTGCCGACAACACCCCCACCGCCTCAACATAAAAATGACAACCGGTTTTGCCAACACTCACTTTATTGGAAGTGCATTTTTAACAGTAACATCAACAATGTATCTCCTGACATTTTAAGTTGAATACATGTTTTTTTATAAAAAAATAAAATAAAGACAGTCTTTCTTGACTTAACATAAACTATTATATATATATATATATATATATATATATATTATATACTATTATATATCAAATACTATTTATAATCTACATTGTGTATAAATGTTAACTAATAAATTATTTTTAACGTTTTTTGTTCCAAATAATAGCGCTAGTTTTAATTCACTGCAATAATCATTGTTAATTCATTATAAAGCTAGTGAATTGTAACCAAATGCAATTGTACTGTGTGTAACATTAAGAGTATATGATAGGAAAAAAATAATTTAATATGTTAACTTTTTATTAATAAGAGTAACAAATACTTTGTACACACAATTTGATTGAATATATTGTCAGTGTCTCATGTGAAAACATGATTACATCTTAAAAACACTCACTAGAGTCTGTTTCATCTGACAGACTAATTTTAGCAACACATGAAGATGGACACACTACCTATCTTTGCAATGAATTAACAATGATTATTATATTGAATTATTAGCGCTATTATTTTGAAAAGGAAAACCCGAGTTTGTGTTGCTGGCATAAGTGTTGCTAAGGAAACGGTTCTTGCCTAGCTAGCACCAGCTCAGACTGTCCTCGTGCTGAAAACGTGACTTGTCGCATACGTGACTTCACTCCCGGAGATGCAAGAAGAAAGCAAAAATATTTATTTTTTACTAAGGAAAATTACAGTAACGCACAGTGACTTGGAAAATTAACTTTAATCTGATTACTGGTTTGGAAATAGTAACGTGTTAGATTACTCGTTACTGAAAAAAGTGATTAGATACGAGTAGCGTGTTACTTAGTAAGTTACCGGCATCACTGGTAGCGAACAATGTTTGTCATACAGTATACCTCTGAAACCTCTGAAAGCCAGATATCTGCATAGTCACAATGGTGTAGCGGTCTAGGTTGGTTGTAATTATTTAAAATCTTTTGTGTAGGGAGTTGCATGTTCTAGTCCCGGTGAATGCCAACTCCTTTTATTTCTCAGTCTGTTTAGAGAGAATGCATTCAAATTGTATATTGTAATTGTAATCATACCTAAACAGTGATTCAACTTTGATAATACATTTAGACTCTGATACTGGCAAAATTCGAATCCATTATTGACTCCTTAAAGAAAAGTCCCCAGACTTTGTCCCCATGACTTGTAAGAGAAATTGCTTAAACTACAGTACATCTCCGGTCTCGAACAAACTACTGTCTTTCATACTAAACACTCAGGGTGTAGCCAAATACCCTTTGTGCTGCTATACATGCACTGAAAAAACAGTAAGCTAAGAAGTACTGGTCATTTGCTGCCAAAACAATAACAGAATATACTTTGTGAAGTATATAAGTTGTTCACTTGAAACTGCAGACAGATCAGACTTGTAGTTGTAACGTATCAATCCCAAAAGGTAAAAAGAACAATAATGTTTATTCTATACAGGTTATTAGCCAAAAAGCAGGCAGTCAGACATGCAGAGGTTGGTACACTAATCAGGCAGTAACACAGGCAGGGGTCGGTACACAGATCAGGTTCTCAGGCAGGCAGGCTTTTTAAAAACAAGGCAGTAACAGATCAGGCGAAGGTACAGAGGATAATCCAAAACACAATACTGAATAAACAATGCACGGTTCAGGCCAGAATAACAATCCAAGAATATATGCTCAGTAGGAAGAAAATAATTACTTAGAATACCTCGCGAAGAGGCAATGGTGTGTGTAAGCCTTATATACAGTGAGAGGCGGTGTACAGAATTTGGGTGATTGAGTCCGGGTTATGGGAAATGTAGTTCTGAGCAGTCTAGGATAGGGAAGCTGTAGTTCTCAGGGAAGGGGAACTGGGGAATGTTACAGTAGGCATGGGTGGGCCTGGGTGTACCAGGACCACCTAATCAGATTGAGCAAAAAATTTAAACGTGGTTTGTAAATATAAAAAAATATAAATATTAAATAGTGTTAACAAAAAATTGATTATGTAGTCTTACTGTAAGGAAAAAAATACAAAATATATATAATCGACAATTTAAAACCTGTTTTATTTTTTTATTCATTGCCGTGTCCTGACATGTAGACAGCTTAGCTCGTTCTGCCTACATCTGATCTGACTTGCTCGATCAAATGGCAGCGATACAGACCAACTGCCTGGTGACGTTTTTAGAATTTTGCCAGTATCAGAGTCTGACTGTAGGGATTTCTAATAAAAAATGAAAGCAGTAATGAACAGTGTATGATTAATATACTGTGCTGGACTCGAACCCTGCTCGTCCATTTGAAAGACGTTAGCTATCTCCAATTGTGCCATTTTATCCATGGGAATTCTTCATGTTTTCGGCGTGAGTTGAGAGTAACTGTTTAGACTGTGTGCAGGATTTTTTATATGAAAAAGTATTTTAAATTTACAGTAGGCAGTTTAGATTAGACATTTATAATGATACAAATCATATATTTAACTTCAGAACGTAGTTGTTTTATTATTGATAGAGAAACAAGCTGTTGCAGACTAGACATTACTGTCTGCAATAAATGCTTTTGGATTTGCACACTGGAGAAACTTCAAAAGCATTTACTTAGAATGTGCCTAATTCGGTGAGGCTTAAACCCTTTCTGAACTACAGTAGTAACCCTTGGTCTATATTCATATTACATCTCAATTGGCCAACTCAATGGCCAAAAAAGAACGTGGCTACAAGTGAAAATGAAACATATTAACAAGTAGCTTATTTTCTAAAAATGTTAACTGTAACTGTATAGCCCACAAGTTTAGCTACAGAAAAGCAGATTCCATTGCTACTGGTGGGGAAACTTCACTTCAGGACCTCATACCTACAGAGGAGCTAGCGTTGAGCCAAAATCGTGGTCACCCACCAATAGAGGGAATAGATGGGGAGACCTCATTAGACATCATTCCCTAAAATGCCCAAGAGCAATATGTACAAGGTATTGTCCACTACTTTTCCTCAACAGGTATCAGCCACTCTATGGTAAAAACTAAAGACAGCCCTATATCTTTCAATGAGAAGAGACATGCCAATTAGATACCCCAACTGAAGATGCCTAAGGCTTAGCTGACCCATGTGAGTAATCCTTATTTTGTAAGAACACTCTGCATCTTATACAATTATCTTGATCTAACTGCAGATTATTCTAATTGCTGGGAGATGGTGCCAAAATGTCTAGTACCCTCTTGTTCTACTGGGTCTAGAGGTTAGGCCTGCCCTGCAAACTCATTACACATCACTGTATGGCTCTGGTTTGAGTCACAGAAATGTTAGAGTTAAGACCTAATGTGAAAGGTGTGTAGTGTCTAGTGTATTATGGAAAACAATAAAACCTGCTGTAGGACATGACTGGAAGTACAACCCCAATTCTGAATAAGTATGGAAAATCCAAAACAACAAACAGTCAATTCAATTCACCCTTTACTATATTGACTAGATCTATATTTACATTATTCTATAAAGCATTTCTGCCAGTCAGTAGGTTTACTTTGTGTACAGTCATGGTCAAAAGTGGTTGAGATAAAATTTTCACTAAGTCTGCTGCCTTAGTGTTGATGATGGCAATTTACATATAATCCAGAATGTCATGAAGAGTAATGAAATGAATTGCAATGAACTGCAAAGTCCTTCTTTTCCATGAAAATGAACTTAATCCCCCCCCCAAAAAAAATGTCCACTGCATGTCAGCCCTGTCACAAAAGGGCCCGCTGCCATTATGTCAGTGTTTGTCTCTTTAACACAGGTGAGTGTGTTGAAGAGGACAAGGCTAGAGATCACTCTGTCATGCTGATTGAGTTAGAATAACAGACTGGAAGCTTTAAAAGGAGGGTGGTGCTTGAAATCATTGAACAACAAGAACTTCAAGGAGAGAGGTTGAATTATTGTGAAGGCGTCAGGGCTCCCAAGAAAGTCATACAAGCGCCAGGACCGTCTCCTAAAGTTGATTCAGCTGCGGGATCGAGGCACCATCAGTGTGGAGCTTGCCCAGAAATGGCAGCAGGCAGGTGTGAGTGCATCTGCACGCACAGTGAGGTGAAGACTTGGAAAAAGACCTGGTGTCAAGAAGGGCAGCAAAGAAGCCACTTCTTTCCAGGAAAAACATCAGGGACAGACTAATATTCTGCAAAAGGTACAGGGATTGGACTGCTGAGGACTGGGGTAAAGTCAGTTTCTCTGATGAATCCCCTTTCCGATTGTTTGGGCCATCTGGAAGACAAGGTGAGCACTACCAGCAGGCCTGTGTCATGCCAAAAGTAAAGCATGCTGAGACCATTCATGTGTGGGCAGGGGTGTAGCACAAGATCCTGGGCCCTATGCATAGGCAGTCCTGATGGGACCCCATCCAGGTAAAATAAAATATATTCCAGACTTTTCAAGGGCCCTTGCTCCCCTTGGGCCCTGGTAATCAGTATTGGTTTTACCCCCAGTCCGAAGCACCTGTGTGTTGGGATGATTTTCAGCCAAGGGAGTAAGCTCATTCACAATTTTGCCTAAGAAGACAGCCATGAATAAAGAATGGTACCAACACATCCTTCGAGAGCAATTTTTCCCAACAATCCAAGAATAGTTTGGTGATGACCAATGCATTTTCCAGCATGATTGAGCACGTTGTTATAAGGCAAAAGTGATACCTAAATGGCTCGGGGACCAAACAGTGGAACTAGCTTCGAGGGCCAGAATTAAATATGGATGACTTATGCTCTGTTGTAGCTTTCTCAGTGGAGCTGCCCACACTCTCACACAAAAACATCAAAAAGACAATGAAATTGGATGACCAGTGTTCAAATCCATCTCTCGGTAGAGCAAAGGGGTTCCACACAGAATGACGTAATTGGCCAGCACCATCCAGGTATGGGGGGTAAGTAATCAATTTGAGTTTTATTGGCTTGTCACACTCTAGCAAAACCTTGAGAAACACATACAGGCCAATGAGAGGACAGCATGTTACATTTCCAACTAAACAAGGCCTCTAACAATATTTTGTCACCACCTGGCGGAAGAACTTTCTTTACCCCATGAATAAGTGCACCAGTACAATTACTTGACATTCATTGGTTGTACAATTATTCACAATATTGTTTGAATGTTTCTTTCCAGAATATGTCAACCTGATAATACATCCTCAATTTGTGTGTATTACGCAGATTGTGGCTGTGGCCATCGGTTTTATTGTCACAGAGAAGGCTGGTTCCCTTAACAGAGTACATACAGTTTTTTTCCAGTTAGAAATAAATCCACAAAACACACAATCTAACATAAAATAATACAGTGTAAAATAAATAGTTCTGCAAAGCTAAATTAAATGTAGCACTCTAACAAGAATAGATTGGCCACATAAAAATTAATTATTAAATAAACCATCAAGTCATCTTAAATGCTGAGTCATCACTCAGCTAATGTTACTTCACCGGCTAGCCACAATCGTAAAACCCCATACTAGTTCTTTCACCAGTAAATAAAAAAGATAATTTGCAGTACTTGACCCTACAACCTGTTACTCCACACTTAAATAAGCAACATGTGAACAAATGAGCTGAGTGGGTGGTTATCAATGTACCTGTTAATATTTTTTTTTGTTTATGCCACCAATTGAACTGCTAGCCTTAACGGCGTACTTATAGTTTAAAACAAACACAGTGGCCTACACAGATCAAGTGTAAACTAAGGTGTCTCGTTAGATACAAAAAACTAAAATGCTGAACTGCATCTGTTATAGTAATGGCAACAGTGCCACCTAGTGGCCTTCTTTAAGGCTACTACCTTACAATACAAAGGATTTATAATCTTTGTTTTTGTATTAAAGCACTAACAAGGTTTTTACAATGTCTCTGAATCTGTCCTGCCATATATACTTATATGTATGCTGCTGTCACAAGATCCAGACCTCCTGGCAGAGAACACTGGGAATTGCTGTTCTGCAGCACATACAATTAGGAAACTGACACAATTATCAGCCTGGGCAACATGTGGTTGATGAGCCATGTGCACGCCCCTCATCATCCCACAGATGTGTACAAATAAAAAAATATATCTTTATAATAATAATTTGATAATTGTTTCAGCGGTCTACATTTTTGCATGGCAGAACCTGTTGCTCTTCATATCTGTTATGAATTAACAATAACAGTCACAACAGTCCAATTTGAACAAGCTACAACTCCCTATTTATGTTCCCCGTCTAAATGAAACACTTGGGCCTACTTCACAGGCAGTATCAGATCCAGCCTGGGTGGAATGGGGGATAGGCTCACTCTCAGAGTAGCCTCCAGTGTTGCTTTGAGTGTGTTTCGGGCCTTGGTCTTAGTTGTGGCCACAATGGAGAATCCTGATTCACACAGGTATGTAGTTGTGAATGCGAGTAGTAGTTTCACAGCCCTCAGGGCTAAACATGGGTACTCTTTTGAGACAGCAATCCAGAAGGAGCCCAGATCCAGTTTGCCCCACTGCAACTTTAAAGTACTGTCAGTGGCTACTTCCAGAAGTGAGCGCAAAGCAACATCATTTTTAGTGGTATCGACGGAAAATGGGTCCACAATCCATGTGTCCCTCTCTGGGATCCTCAGGAAAGTAGTCATCAAATTTCACTGCCAGTTATGAGAGGTGCTGTAAGACTAAGTCAATAGTCTTAACCTGGGGGGAGTTTTCCAAAATGTCAGACAAAAAGGGGAAACCTGTCCATCTTTTTTTCCTGAGCCTTCTTAATCCACAAAGCAAGTTTCCTCCTAAAAGTTAGAACTTTATCTGCAACAAAAAATATGTTGCTATTTCTCCCTTGAAGTGAGATATTCAGCTGGTTCAGCAGTGAAAAAATGTCACAGAGGTAGGCAAGTTTAGCTGTGAACTGTGCATTGGCATAATAATGTGCAAAAGGAGAATTTCAGGATGGCAAAACATCTGGAGTTCACAGCATTATTTTTAATGAAGTTTATGGTTTTCACACTTACATCCATCACCTCATGTAACTCTGGTGACATTTTTTTGTGGCAAAATGTCTTTAAGTCAAGTCAAGTTTATTTATCATGTGCATCGAATAACATACATCATCCCATACAGAGAAATTCTTTTTGACATGGCACGGCGATTCTATGCAGTGGGCTTAAAAACAAGAATTACAACAATATAAGAGTTTTAAAATAATAATGGCAATAGTAATAATAATACTAAACGCTATGTACTAAGCAGTGGTCTGGAAAAT
>JACXGM010015120.1:11079-21656 GCA_016801145.1 Umbra pygmaea | reverse complement strand
CTGTCGGTGGCGTAGCTACGAGGCTGCTGGTCGAACACAAGACCGCACTGTAACAGAAATGCACTACATTGACCTAAGTCTCCGTCATACCTTTCGGGTGTGGGAACCCAGGGTTCACGATCGGGACTGGGATTAGAGGCTGCTTCAGGCTGAGCTGGAGGTGGTGAGGCTGCAGTTACGTCGGTGGGCGAGCCGAGCCAGTCATGGATGGAGGCAATGCTAACAGACAACCCTTGAAGATTAGCCATGATCTCCTGGAGAGCAGTCCCATGCTGTCCCAAGAGAGCTCCTTGGAGTGAAACGGCGTGACGGACGCTGTCCAGTTCCGCTGGGTCCATAGTGGCTGGATCGTACTGTCAGGGTTCTGAGGAGAAGACCCAAAAGCAGACCAGACAACGTAAGTACTAATTAAGTGATTTATTGAAGGAAGTGAAGGTTAGGGAAATGTTGCTGAGGAATGTGTATCTGGGTCGATGAAGAGACAGATGGTGATGGCGGAGGGTCCAGTGCTCAGTTGCAGGAGGTGGGAATGGGGATTCCAGGCATCCAGGTGAGAAACAGGTGATTCTAGGCAGAGGTAGAAAAATTGAATTACTGGTCAGACAGAACAGAGGCAGAACAGAGCTTGAGCAGAAATTTTGAGGCTTGTTTCGCATGAAGCACATACTAATGTGACTAACAATCCAGCGGTGAGTGGATCTCAGGTCCTTCCTTAAATGGGGTGACAGAAACCAGGAACAGGTGTGGTGACAGGTGAGGGCAGTTAGCTGGCAGGTAGAGAAATGGGTGGCCCCACCCACTCCTTCTGGAACAGGCAACACAAGACAGGACAGAACACAGAAACAGGACTCAGGGAGCCGGGGTCATGACACTTTCTGTATCCAAATCCGGCTTTAAACTTCTTCACAACAGTATCTCGGACCTGCCTGGTATGTTCCTTGTTCTTCATGATACTCTCTGTGCTTTCAACGGACCTCTGAGACTATCACAGAGCAGGTGCATTTATACGGAGACTTGATTACACACAGGTGGATTCTATTTATCATCATTAGTCATTTAGGTCAACATTGGATCATTCAGAGATCCTCACTGAACTTCTGGAGAGAGTTTGATGCACTGAAAGTAAAGTATTTTATTGTTTGAAATATCCAATAAATTTCTTTCCACTTCATGATTTTGTCCCACTTGTTGCTTCTTCACAAAAAATTACAGTTTTATATCTTTATGTTTGAAGCCTGAAATGTGGCAAACGGTCGAAATGTTCAAGGGGGCCGAATACTTTCACAAGGCACTGTACATGTTTAGCTGTTCAGTGTCTGTGCCGCTGTCTGAGAGCACATAATCAGCTTCATAAATACTCTGTTGTGCACTCGCTATAAGGCGTACCCTGCATCCTGTCATTATATGTTTTCCTGTCATCTGCCATCTACTGCCTGAGTCTCTCTCCTTACCACCACATCTCACCAAACCGTGACAGAAATGACCAACCACCGAAGAGGACTAGCGAGACCTAAAGCAGGAAAACAGGCTACGCTCTCTCCCTCCACTAACTGACAGAGCACAGCCTGTACCCGAGATGGCGGAGGAGGAGAACAGACGGCTCTACCCGGCCTTTGGCTACACTCTTCCTATGTGGCCTTATGCTGAGTATTTTCAGCTGGTAGCAACCACCAAACCGGGGCCCTGGAAATACCCCCATGTAAAGGAGGATTTTTAACTTTTTCCCTCTGAGGAAGAGGAGTAGGAAGAGTATGAGGAGAAGGACTGGGGTCTCCCCAAGAAAATTTGGGTGGGCTATGAGCGTTGGGGACAGGCCGAATCACCATCAGCTTGGCAGCCAGGACAGTCAGCATTAGCTCCACCAGGGGCCTGTATGGCACCATGTATACCCGCCCGGTGAGCCATGGAGGGTGTACACGGGCATTCCACTTGCCACAGGTCCCTTTGCTGACATCCAGCTGCTGCTGCTCCCTCTCCATCATGCCCTGGCTGCAGATAGCCAGACCCCAGCTCAGCCGGCTCCACAACAGGCCCCACCTCAGCCGGCTCCACGAAAGGCTCCACCTCAGCTGGCTCCAGAGCTCCAAGCTGCCTGGGACCTGGAGTGCATTGCCCTGCCTCCGCAACTAAAGTTCAAGGACTCAGCGTTTGAAACAGGGCCCCCTGCACAGCCTGAACCAGGGCCCCCTGCTCCGTTGACAACAGGGCCCTCTGCTATGTTGACGAAAGAGCTCCCTGCACCGCTGATACCAGGGCCGCCTGCTCCGCTGATGACAGGGCACCCTGCTGCACTGACAACAGGGTCCCTGCCCTGCTGACGACAGGGCCCCCTGCTACACTATCGAAAGGGTCCCCTGCTGCGCTGATGACAGGGCCTCCTGCTGCGCTGACAACTGGGCCCCCTGCCCCAGCCTGTCCCAGGGTCCCCTGCCCAGCCTGATCATGGGCCCTCACCCCCAGAGACGCTTAACTGCTAAGGTCTAGCTGGCTGCCGCCATCCTCACCAGTGATCACCTTTGGGATGCTGCCTGGCATGTTTAGACCTCCTGCAGAACCACCACCAGGATGAGTGCTTTGGGTGGGGGCTGATTGTGGGTACTGTTTAGGGGCTGTTGTTTTTGGCCCTCCCACTGTCCCCTTTGGTCTGGCCACCTTGGAGTGGCAGCCTTTGGGGGGGGGGATACTGTGACAACCAGCCCAGTGAGGGCTGGCGTATATGAACTAGGGGTGGCACGGTTCACAAAACCCACGGTTTGGTGCGTATCATGGTTTTAGGGTCATGGTTTTCGGTTCTGTATGCTTCTTGTTGTTATTTTTTCTTTTAATCTTAACACTCCAGAAATATACTCCAGCATATGATAAATAGCTTAATTATCCACAATTTAGGATACAGTATAAAAAATAAATAAATCATCTAATTATGCATGAACAGAATTTGAAATATTATAGAGTAACAATTGAAGTAACTTGCATTTATCAAACTGCCAACTTCAGTGTAGCTCTTACAAAAATACACGTTTTTTTTTTTTAAAGGGACAATGCACATTAATTAACATGAGCATATAGTCCAACATGTAAATGTGCCAGATTTAGCCATGCAGGCTAATTTTCATCTGCAGTCCAAACGTGACGTGACCTGCAACACACCACCGTTGAGCTCTGCTCAAGGCATCTCAAAATCTGACGAAAATCTTTTAAACTGAACTTTTTCGTTCTGAAATGAAGACGCTTGCTTAAAATGTTTTCAGAAACACGTTTCGGTTAACTATTTTTGAAAAATATGAGATTGTATTCCGAATGAGACGCCATTAGTCTGTTTTGAAATTCGGGAGCAGCCAGACCCACGTAACGCGTTCGTTTAATCAGCTGCCATGTGTTGCGTTTGTCATCCTCATCCCGCTCGTCATTTCTGGTAAGTGTTTTAACATAGGTGTTGAAAGTGTTCACAACAGCAGTAAGTGGTTTGTGCACATTAGCAGTGTAACAACGAACAGCGTGACACACACACACACCGAACTGAGACAAGCAAACCAAACGGTTCTGATGTTTTTTCGTGAACCGTACCACCCCTAACATGAACTCAGAGACATTGTTGAGTGGACTATTAGGTCAGGTTGGGCTGGTATCTTATAGATCTGTTTTATTGATGATTACGAACAGCTGTGTTCTCTTAGTTAGTTTAGCTTCTATATAGTAGCAGCCCAGACTAGAGAGAGGTGTCGGTCATTGGTATTCTGTTGTGTTTGAAGTAGGGTGTTTAGAAGATTCCAGGAGCTACAACATATCCGGGTTGTAATGAGTCCCATTTGGTTAGGAAGTATAGGCATACAGGCATACAGACTATTTAAATGTTTAGCTGTTCAGTGTCCGTGCCGCTGTTTAAGAGCACGTAATCTATGTTTTCAAGTTGTGCACTTGCTATGAGGCGTAACCTGTAAACCTGTCATTATATGTTTTCCTGGATCTGCCGAATAAACAACTTAAACGTGTTAAATGTTGGATCTGAAATGAAGTTTTATAGCACACATAATTATTGAAATATGAAGTTGTTTAATCTACTTTGTGCTCAAACCATATTATGCATGCTCCACTCCACCTGTGCAACACTTTGGCTACAGTCTCTTTGATTTATTAATGTCATCAAAAGACATTGATTCTCTTCGTTCAGAGAATGGTCATTGTTCACATGATGAAAATGATTGATGCTCTCTGTTATTCCAATTTTTTTGTTGTCAAGAATTTATTTTTATCCTACAGAGGACCTAGGTCCAATGACACTGGCTTCAAAAGAAAATATGACTTCTGGTTTGGCCCAGAGTCCTTGCCTCAACTTTATTGAGATGCTGTGACATTACCTCAAGGGTGCAAATAACACCAGAAATGCCAAGCATATTGCAGAACTGAAAAAGTTGTATAAAGTGGAAGGGTCCAAAATTGCTCATCACTATTGTGCACTGCAGGTCTGATGCTGCAGGATAATACAGGAAATGTTTTGTTGACATTATTGCTGTTAAAGCAGGGTCACAACCAGTTATTAAACACAAGGGCTCACATTCTTTTTCCACCATTACACAATGTTTTCAATAAATATATGAAAAAATTAATTGCTTGGGTGTTTAAGCAGTTTGTCTATTGTTGTGGCTTAGATGAAGATGAGATATAGTTTTTTGACCTGTTTCTGCAGAAATCCAGGTAAGAGTTCACATACCTTTTTCTTGACACTGTATGTTTTCAGTCAACTTGCCTGTTAAAATAACGATAAATAAAAAATATAATAAACAAACATGGCAAACGCATGAAGGTCGAAAAAGGTGAGGGTGAAGTGTCATAACTTAGACACTAATGAAAGGGTATCCTTGGCTGTTCGGAAAAGGGGGATTGGCAAAAACAAAGACAACTTTGATTTTATACAGTTATGCTCAAAAGTTTGCATACCCCTGGAGAACTGGTAATAGCTATACCATTTTTTTTTTAAAAACATGAGTGAGCAGGCAAAGATTTTTTATTTCTCATGGGAGTCATATTTAACTGTAGGTCATACAGAATTCACAATCATAAAACAGAACATAATTAAATTAACCCTGTTCAAAAGTCTGCATACCCTCAGTTCTCAATATGGTGTATTGCCTCCTTTAGCAGCAATGACAGCACGCTGCATTCATCTTGCCATCAATTTTCACAAGGTTCCCTTTGCCTTTAAAGCTCATACACACCCAAAACATCAGTAAGCCACCACCCATGCTTCACAATGGGGATGGTATTCTTTATATTACAGGCCTTGTTGACCCCTCTCCAAACACATCGCTTATGGTTATGACCATAAAGCTCTATTTTGGTCACGTCATTCCAAAAATACAGTGTGTCAGAAGCTGTGAGGCATGTCAAGGTGTTGTCGGGCATTTTGTAATCAGGCTTTTTTTTGTTGCACAAGCGTAGTAAAGACTTTTTTCTGGCAACTTAACCATGCAGCTAGTTATTGTTCAAGTATTGTCGTATTGTACTCTTTGAAACAACCACACCGTCTTTTTCCGGAGCAGCCTGTATGTTTCCTGAGGTTACCTGTGGTTTTTTTTTTGTTTCCCAAACAATTCTTCTGGCAGTTTTGGCTGACATCTTGGTCTACCTGACCTTGGCTTGGTATCAAGAGATTCCCAAATCTTACCTTATTAGGCAGTTCTTTTGACAGATCTTTTCTGCTCCCCATGGCTCAATATCTAGCCCGCTCAGTGCATCCACGTAAGAGCTACCAAACTCATTACCTATTTATACACAGACACTAATTGCAATTTATAATGACACAAGTGTGGTAAATTAACCTTTAATTGCCATTTTAACCTGTGTGTGTCACCTTGTTTGTCTGTAACAAGGCCAAACATTCAAGGGTTATGTAAACCTTTGATCAGAAATTGGGCAAGTATTGTTCACAAACATGCCAAACAACTGTGTGATAATGAATGGCTTCATATGAACACTATCCTTGCATAACAGTCAGATTTCATTGTTAGCTAAATTGCTTCACCTTAACCTCAACCCTAACTTCAACCTAACATTACCCCTAACCATAACCCTAAAATGGGAAGCTAATATTCAGCTTATTGTTTAAAGTTAGCTAATGTTATCAAGTAACATAACATTTTACGTTGTAGACATTCACTACATAATTTTTAAGAATTAATTGCTATGTTAATCTGCACTATTTAACTTTGTTGAAAAATACAAAAATACAAACAATATGTTTTACGAATATGAAATGTTAGAAACTAGCATAAAGAATACATAATGGATCAACTTAAGAAATTCAAAATATAGACAACAATGAAATTACAAAAAACCTGAATAGACTATTCCATTTAGACTAAACAGTACTCTGCTATTCGTTTTATTAAATGGAGGCTTTGTTAAAGCAAGTGAAAAACAAGGTAAATATTTTCAATATCTTCAATACTCATAGAAAATTCAACATTTCATATCTACTGTTAGAGCCAAAATGTGGTTCCCACATTTGACCAGGGGATGGATTGTGCATAAGCATATAATTTTGCTCCAGGTGATGGGACTTCTTTTGAGTGGACATGAGGGGCATACAGTTTTTTAACATGTGAGTGCGGGATTGAGTGTCATATACTGTTGGAGCCAATTTCAGTTGAAAGGTAAACAATTTAGTAATAGTTAAGTAAAAGAAATTACGACACCCGGTGGACAACCACAGAGTATTCCTACTGTGGAGAAATGGCCAGGCATCTATTAATAAGGGACAGCTGTGCTGGCCTTGATTGGATGCAGAGGGATAATGTTTGTCAACCGTGCCGGTCGTGCTGTCTTGTAGGAAATAAGCAGGAATAGAAGATTTGATTTAGGAACATTTTTGAATTAGACATTACAAGGCCTATTTTATTTGAACTTTGTTTGAAAGCTCTTTTGTTTATTATATACATACATATGACACAACACAACTAAAACCAAGGAAGAAAAAATAAAAAACAAACCAGATGTAGAGAAATCAAAGGACCCATCGGCAAGAAGAAGAGTTAATGTAAGTAGGTTTTTCTATCATAGCAAGAGGCACGCGTTGACATGTATTTCTGTATATGCATCTAAAGAATTGGCCTATGTAAGGAGGAAAAGGCCAATACATATACATTCACCTAAAAGATTATTAGGAACACTCGTTCAGTTTCTCTACTCAACCAATCACATGGCAGTTGCTTCAATGCATTTAGTGGTGTGGTCCTGGTCAAGACAATCTCCTGAACTCCAAACTGAATCTCAGAATGGGAAAGAAAGGTGATTTAAGCAATTTTGAGTATGGCATGGTTGTTGGTGCCAGACTGGCCGGTCTGAGTATTTCACAATCTGCTCAGTTACTGGGATTTCACACAATTGACAGTTGAAGAGTGAGCACACTTGATTCAACTTGTCTACTAACCAACACGTCCATGATTAGTGAATATGATCTGAAAGTTTAGGGCTGCAGTTAAACTTTGTAAACACATACAGGGGGTAGCTGTGGAGAGGTTTGAAAAACACTTGTGTAGGGCAGGGCAATTCATAGAACTTTTCAATTACATGTTTATATGTTCCTTTGCTATCATGATTATTTTTTTGTTCCCTGGCTGGCTCGGGAATTTGAACCAATAATCTTTCAACACTCATGACCACATTTACCATCTCTGTATAATTTCAATTTGTCATATCAACTCACTGTAGTCACTGTTTTCGTCCTTGGTCCCATTGATGGAGCCATCCGGCTTCATCTGCAGGTAGAAGCCCTGCTCGCTGAACAGTCGCGTCACAATACCCTTCAGCTGCGGCTCTGCAAAACAACACAATGGGCTAAGGCTTAGTTAGCTGATAGGCTCTTGTGCAATGTTGCCTTTAGAAAACCAGCCCAATTCAGATTTATTTCCTTCTAATTGGTAGTGTGGGAGCATTTCGAAACAGTTAGTTATTGTTATATTTTCTTTAATGAAAAATTGTTTCACAGTTTTTGGATAATATTGCACTATTATTTTGCACTACCTTGCTGTATCCACAACAAAACACAAGTCTTTTATTCAAATGTGTTCCTTATCTTCTTAAATAGGGGAAATAGGGAATACATTTGGTTTCAGTACTTTACTTCAAAAGAATGACAAAAAACAAATGTAATAGCAGTCTCTTGTCCTTCTGCAGCAGACAATAAATATATATATATAGATATATTATATATATATATATATATATATATATATATATATATATATATATTGGTGAGCTATGTTTGAAACATGATATCACAAAATTAATTCATTATTTGTATAGAATCTTACATTAGTACTAATTACAATACACATCATATCGGCATCGAAGTCTCTACTGATTATTGTTTTGTGAGCTTACTGATAATTACTGGTACTACTAATTGGCTTTTGACTAATACTTCAGTTCTTCAGACCATAATTTCAATGGAAAGAGGAGCATGAGCAATTACCAATAGGTCAATGCAATAAAGGAGGATAACAATAACAAGAAAGGCCTTTTCACTGGGGTTTGAGATTAATACATTTCAATGGACAAGATTGTTTCACAATGCCCTGAGTTTTTACAGTTTACACTATTACATTATTTCATTGGAATGATATATAATGTAGTCTGATTTAAAACACATGGTTGGATTAAAAAAAGATCTGATTAGTGGCCATATGACTTGTCTGACCGGTAATATCTGAAAAGCCCTGAAGTATCTTCTCACTTAATATCTTGATGCCTGATTCATTGATTTATTAAATTTATCTATTTGTCTTGCTGAAAGACAGAATTATCAGTTTTATACATTTTCAGATTTTGGTCACCAGATTCCCTAACTGCCAGACTGGCTTATATGGAAAGCCATTTAAGTCAATATTAAATAAATAAATACATAAATAAATATGGCTATGAAATAAGTCCTGAAGTATATATATGACACAAAACATAAATAACTATTCAAATATAAATATATAAATGCAGTCCAAAAAAATAAATGAATTGTTTTTATTTCACAATGGTGATTTTCAAAGGAAACCTTTTATTTATTTCAGGGGACTTATATTTCATAATTCCACATTTATTTACTTCAAGGCACACTTATTTCATAATGGCACATTTCATAATATCCATTTGTTATATTCTAATGAATGGGGCGTTGTTATCTCACAGATTCAAACCAAATGAACAGCACCCGTATTGAAGTCTTTATTGAAAAACCCGGGCGGATAAGTGATCTTCAAAAAATATACATTGATATCAAAGTTTTAATTAGTTTGAGACCGATTGAGCACTGTTTTTGTGTAGAAGATGTCATAGAAACTTCAAGCACAGGACCGGGATGTCTGGAAATTGTAGTGATATGCTCACTACCTTTGTGTTGTCTGGTATATCAACCTGAGAAATCCCAGATCGGTTTTGTGTGTCACAAAGCACGATTTAGAGATCTCCTCTGAATTGTGCTGGTTAACACACCAAACAGATCACTGATTTCTCAGGTTAATAGATCAATCTCCTCTGAATGATGCTTTGTGACACACCAAACAGATCTGCGATTTCTCGGGTTGATAAGACCAGATAACACAGGTAGCGAGCATATCTTCATAAGCTTATATGACATCTTCCTCACAAACATGGAGCTCAATCGTTCTCAAACTATTTAAAACTTTGATATCTATGTCTATATGTTGAACATCACTTATCTGCCCGAGTAGCTTGGTTGGTTGGACCATATGTGTCCTCAAAACAATAACAAAAGATGTATATGCATTAAAAAGGCAAACATCACTATACCTATATTATATATATTTCTTAGTTGTGTACTTACATTATCCTAAATGTTTCCACCAACTTTCAAACCCAGAGAAATTTATAATATCATTCGAAGACACGGGACATTTCGTTTTGTCTTCCATCAATGGCGTCATATAACCTTTGACTGCTCTAGTTGCTCTAAGTTCCAGGGAACTGCCAAACATAACATGAATAAAGTTATAATATTTTTAACAATACATAACTTTGTCAGTGAACATTTTTTCTGCCGGAGACACTAGATTGGAAAGTTGTCATTGACTACGATAACAAAACCCATGATCCCACGCTACTTCCCGACGTCATCCAAGTACATCTTTTGCTATTGTTTTGATTGAGAGACCCCTAGTGGCCAAAAACTACATATTGTACATTTAATAAAGCTTTGATTGATTGATTAAAAAATGTATTGTGTAATTTACATATTTCAGAACTTATTTCATAGCCATATTTATTAATTTAATATTGACAAAAATGGCTTTCCATCGGGTTACCATCACAAGGCTGAAAAAAGGGTTCCATCATGGTTATGATAGTCTGACTAAAGATGAATAAACATTACATCCTAATCGCTTATGGACAATGAGAGCATCCAGATAAAAAGACAGACTTAATGCTAATCAACAGAAAATATTTACTATAAATATTTAAATTTTATATATATATATATATATATATATATATATATATATATATATATATATATATATATATATATATATATATATATATATATATATATATATATATATATATATATA
>JACXGM010015120.1:0-10979 GCA_016801145.1 Umbra pygmaea | reverse complement strand
AGCAAGTTGTGTGCCAGTTAAACGCTCATGATGAGCTGTACCCAGTGGCTGAAACCATAAAAAGTGGATGGAATAGCTTACATCACACAGAAGGCAGATGTGTGTGTGGTCCACCTATTCTCATCCATCAGTGGCAAATATAACAGGCAACACTTATACATTCAAGCACTGGCTTGTGGGTGCATTTTTTAACAGTGATGATTCTTTACCTTAACATAGACACGGATACAGTAGCTCATGTCCAGGTAAGTGTGCCTTTCTTTGTATTAACCATATGGAAACATGTAAACATTCAAAACTGGTCCAGAGCTAGCATGTTTATTGTTGGAAGCAGCCAGCTCTTAAACATTACATCTAAACAACAATGCAAAACAGCCATTGCTAAATTCTAGTGATAAATCACTTGTCCCAATGACCAGTAGCCAATACATAGATATATTAGCAAAAATCTGATATCCCCCAAATGATATGATAGTAAACAATAATTTCTTAAAACCTTTGTCAATAGAACAAAGGTTTTCCATTCATGGATGTTTCTAATTATGCCAGAATCACACAACTCACATAAAGGTTTTAAATTTGATTTGACCACTATTAGTAACCCATCAGAAAATGGCTTCCAGTTGACATTACAGACATTAGTTAGTTTAAAGCATAGCATTTTTTTCTACTGATGGTTTCTTAATAAAAGATTAATGTTTTGCTCCAGGAAATGTTGGAGAAAATTGTAGATGGCACCATCTTGTCACTTTGCAACCTTCTTCTTGACAGTGACCCGTACTAAAGTAATGACATTTATTTTGAAGTCAAGATGTTGGTTTTCTGTAGGCCTACACATTTTTGGAATACTAAACGAAGCAAAACATTTCTCTTTACATTCTCATATTAACATTTAATAATATTGACACTTATTCGGTAAGTAAATTAAGCAATAGCTTTACACAAGGGGATGTTGCATGGAGTCTGGAGTGGACACAACTTGGCCTTGGTCAATTTCCAATATACCACAAATCCCCGAGATGCCTTATTGGCTAATATTATAAATTATATACAATGCAAAAACAACAACAAAAAGGCCAGTGCGAAAATGTAGTGTATAGACTCACTCCTGACTATTTCCTGTAAAGTCGCTCTGGATAAATATTTTCAATGTAAATGTAGTAGGTTAGTTATGGATTATGTTAATAACATAGCATTATCTATCCTATATTGTAAACACCTGCAACTGGACGCAGTAGTTTACAAGAATGTAGGCTACAGGCCTGGGCAGTTTCGATTGAAAGCCATTCACTTTTCGAGGTATGCTACTAGTTGCTATTTTCGACCCACCTTTACTCATCTGGAGGGAAAATAGAACATAAGTGGATACATTGAATGGAATCTCTTTTGGAGGAAGTCAGGGGGGGGGCAACGCATTACTCTAAGAGGAGTCATGAATATAGTAAGTTATGACAATAATGTGCCAAGGCCTAAGGGAGGCAACATTTTTTGGACTCCGAGGTCACTGACCTGGCTTTCGACGAACTGGCTTTTTCTTGCCGCTGCAGAAACGAACTTTGCTGAAGACAGTAAATATATGCCTCTCGCACAAGGAGCGGGGATCTTTGCTGGGACTGGTGCGCCGTTTGGAAGTTGCGACCTTTTCGCTGTTTGCCTCTCTGGCTTGACGTTTCTGTCGTATCAGGGAGCTGGCGAGCGCTGCCGCCATCTCCCCGGTAAACTGTTAACCCTAGGGTTGACCACTTCAATCTCCAAATCGACTATATGAGCGAGATGATGTCAAGAAGTTGCTGTGTTTATTATGGCTGTTCCGTTGACCACGTTTACATAAGTGCGTACTGATGACAAAATAATATGTAAGGTGCATAGCCACAATTAATGAACTTGGCTGTAATCTAACATATTTGCAATCCAAGTAATGGTAGCATCGTGATATTTGATAAATAACCTTTAAAAGTAGTAAAAGCAGTCTATGAAGGTTTGACTGTATTCATGATTCAAAGGTTTATATTCATCATATTGTGAAAATGAATAATTCCTGTTTTTCTCGGGTACCAGATTATTCCAAGGAATCCAGACGAAATGTCCAGGAAATTGTTCATTTATCCTTCGTCTTAGACGTAATTGTCCTGGGCTACTCGAAAATCTACAACTTTATGAGATAACAGGAAACCCCGCAGGTGGCATTATACCTTATATACAATAAACGGGCTCGGTAAGCGAGCCACAGCTAAAGAGAACATAAATCGGGAGCCTCAGTGTTCACTGGTAGACCGTAATTCATAACAAGTTGGATTTCGGCGTAATCTACATCGCCATGAGAACGACAGGTAACGAGCGACTAATCTTACATTATTCAAATTATCTATGCGCAAAACTCACTTTTTTCTGCTTATCCTTAAAGTGTGGCCTCAGTGTAATCGATAAGGTCCGCTTTTCTTTCATGTTTTGCAGCCAGGCTACACTATATCTTGCTTACTACGCAATCATACGTGAATGTGGTTTGGATGAGATCTCGAACGCTGTACTGTGGAGAGGGAAAAGCAAGGTGTGTGTGTGTGTGCACGCGCGTGCGCGTGCCTGTGCCTGTGTGTGTTCGAGTGTGTTTTGGGCGGGGTTACTGTAAACCTAAGCGATGGTGCATGGGCTGCTTGCTTCCTGGGGGTTGCCTCAGTAGAGCAAACTGTTCCTGAACAACAATTTTAGTATATTTAGAGTGCAGGCATCACGCAAATATATCTCGTGTAACAGACTGTCTTCCGAGGCAAAATCTTGAGAATGGTTTTTGATAAAGTTATCTGGGACCTGGTGTCTAGCAATATTTTTTGCACAAAAGATGAAAACATAAATAAGAATGTTAAGTAAACTAGGATTTTCTGAAATGGACACCACAAATGCTAAAATCTAAGGACTTCAAAATAAATGTGTGATATGATTAGTTATTCTGTTTAATTATTTAGCTTAATTCAAATTTACTAACAATAAGTGACACTGGATTGAAACATACCAGATCTTCAATAGCAACCTCAAAGTGGATGGGATATCCCAACTACCAAAAGGGTGGGATTAAATAATATTGTCTTTAATTTAGACCCCATACCAGCTTGCCATTGGAGAGAGTTATTCAGTAACACCAATGACTTAAAACTAAGGGACACTTTCTAGTACACGTTTTTTATATTTTTTTATTTGTTTTAAAAATATTTAAATGTCCAACGCATGACCCTATGTCTAAATAAAAACTTCCCATATTTCTTCCTCACTGTATTCCAGCTCAAATGTGTGGTTGGATATTACCAATCAATAACACTTGATCAAAGTTGAAATTGTCCAGCTCTTCAGGTATTTCCTCACTTGCACTCGCCATTGTTGAAAAAAATCCCTCTCTACCTCTTCATATAAGCTTTGTAGCTATTTACGGAAGAATGAAATGTATAATTTTCCTGCACAAAGTGTGCCATTTTAGTATCCAATTGACTTGATTCAGGGGCATGATGTCATGAAGTCAATTGATCTCCTCCCCTGTAGTTTCATTCACTGTGAATGAACTCAAAAACTTACAGAGACCAGTTTAGGAAGTGCAAAACGCATTGAATGTCATGGTTCTGCCCCCCTGAGCTGTCTTCCCTTCTCCTTTTGTGTGCCTTCCTCCCTTCTGGCTCCCTTGTGTGTGCGTCTGGTCTGTTTGTGTATTTGTTTGTCCTCATCCTGCCACCAGATCTCATCATCCCTACACACCATGTAGGCACCCGTTCCTGAGCACCAGTCACCATCAGTGATTATCCCCTGCACCTGTTCCTCTGCCACACCTTGGCTGATTGCTGCTCTCCCTTCTTAAAGGAGAATTCCAGGCGATTTCAAAACGTAGCTCTGTTGTTTGCATATCGGAAGTGCTGTCTATAGCGTTAATAACTCAAACAATCTGTATTGCCAAAACCGTTTTTACATTTTGCTGCCTATAGACAACCATTACGCATTTACGGGGCAAGTTAAAAAGCGTGCTTTGAGCCACTAAACATGTTCAAAATGTCATTACTAGTCCATATCGATTTGCACTGATTCCTTATAATAAACACAGCGAGTTTGAACAAATAGGTTCGTGTACATACCTTAGTTTATTTCCCATTTTCCAGTGAAGTCCACACTAGTCGATTGTCGATGTCATACAACTCAATATTCCGAAACGTATTTATTCCACAAATGGGAAATAAACTGTACACTTATTTGTTCAAACTCGCTGTGTTTATTATAAGGAATCAGTGCAAATGGATATGGACTAGTAATGACATTTTGAACATGTTTGTGGCTCAAAGCATGCTTTTTAACTTGCCCCGTAAATGCGTAATGGTTGTCTATTGGCAGCAAAATGTAAACACGGTTTTGGCAATACAGATTGTTTGAGTTATTAAGTAATGACATTTTGAACATGTTTGTGGCTCAAAGCACACTTTAACTTGCCCCGTAAATGCGTAATGGTTGTCTATTGGCAGCAAAATGTAAACACGGTGTTGGCAATACAGATTGTTTGAGTTATTAACGCTACGGACAGCACTTCTGTTATGCAAACAACAGAGCTACATTTTGAAATCGCCCGGAATTCTCCTTTAAGGGAGATGACAGTGATCAGTCCTTGCCTGATTATTATTAAGTCCAGAGCTACCTCATTTCCACCTGTCAAATTATTATTCTCCTCTTCTTCACTTTCATTTTAACATGCCCAGGGCGCGTGTAAATCCATGATAAAAAAAATTAAAGAAAATGGCACACCTGGGACTCTGCCTAGGGAAGGCCATCCACCTAAACTCAGTGACCAGGTAAGGGTAATAGTCAAGAGAAGCAACCAAGAGGCAAACATTAACTCAGAAGGAACTGGATAATGTCCATGGGACATTTGTAACCTAGACACTCCACAAATCTTGGTGCATGGAAACTGGCAAGGAGAAAGTAATTGCTGAAAATTACTAATTTGGAGTTTGCCAAAAGGCATGTGACACAGCAAACATGTGGAAAAGGGTTCCCTGGTCTAATCAGACCAAAATTTAAATGATTTGCCTTAGCGCAAA
Source organism: Umbra pygmaea (assembly GCA_016801145.1). Taxonomy (NCBI): domain Eukaryota; kingdom Metazoa; phylum Chordata; class Actinopteri; order Esociformes; family Umbridae; genus Umbra; species Umbra pygmaea. Next base: position 5,916 of record JACXGM010015120.1, on the reverse strand, counting down.
ACACTATTTGTGTCATAAAGCCAATACTGCTCATCACCCTCAGAGCACCATCCCCACGGTGAAGCATGGTGGTGGCTGCATCATGTGGTGGGGATGCTTTTCATTGGCAGGGACTGAAAAACTGGTCAGCCTTAAGGTGAAGATGGATAGAGCCAAATACCGGGAAGTTCTAGAGGAAAACCTATTTCAATATGCAAGACAACTGAGACTAGGGCGGAGGTTCACCTTCCAGTAGGATAATGACACTAAATGCACAGCCAAGTATACCAAGGTAATATCAAAGAATGTTAACATGTAACTTGCCCTGTTAAGATGTGTTTGATTTAAATAGCTTTTGAGTTCAGTAAATATGACCTACTAATGCTGCAAATTCAACAAATAACCATTTTCAGTTCTTTACAACCTATAAAATGTTTTGAAACTCTGTTGTGCATAATAATTTGTAAAAGTGCATTTTTATTTTTTATTTAAAAAAAAAATGTTTTTATTGGGTGGTTTGTTCAATGAAATTTGACTTATACCCTAATGGTTGGTAACTTGAAAATTATACTGACTGTCATTTGCATCAACTATTTAGGAAAATATGTGTAAAATATAATTTGCATAATAATTTGGAACGCTGTGTATAAGCTGCAGTATAGGAATCCAATTACCATACGTAGGGAACTCAATCCTAGTAAGTAAATGCAGGCAGTTCGGCAGAACTGTTTTATGACCATTAGGATGATCGTTCTTGGCTATTATTATATTACAACAATGTGCTAAGAAATGACAAGGACAACTTCGTTGTAAACAGTGTGACTTCTCTTGTCATAGCCAATATATCTAATTTGTCCAGAAAGATAGTGCGATTGTGAAAGTTCTTCAGTGATTCTCTTGTTGTATCTCTCTGAGGCAATTTATTCCTGTGTGGCTCTTAGTTTCCCACAAGTGACAGAAGCATCAGAACCCATGAAAAATTCACACTCATGATCTGTTGGGTTTCTCTCTCTGTTTCACTCCTGGTATTTTCCTTATTCGGTGTTTTTTATTGGCATTGAAATCAAGAAAGATCTTTCAATGCAACACATTCTTCAAAGCTAACTGGCTCAGAAAACATTTTCAGTGCTTTTGTTTTGGTAAAAAAAAACTACTCCTTCAGAAGGAAGAGTAGTAAACTTAAAAAACACATTTTTAAATAATTGTTAATATCTAAAAACTCCATAATCTGAATTAAGTTAATATCTTTCTATGTGCCAGACACAACATGTGTGTTCTTTACAATATAATTATGAGCACTCCTTAGAAGTGCAATTTGTAATAATAGTAAAAATATTAATATAAACAATACAAGGATTACCACAGGTGTGAATGAGTTTTCAACTTAACAAAATATACATGTACCGTATACAAAGGGATGAGGATTTGTGGAGTGTAGGTGGTAGGATACCAGGTCCAGGGCTATCAGAATTATCCAATCAAAAACTCAGGATTAGATATCAAAGAAATTATATGCAGTAAAAATATATGGAACCAGGTCCAGGGCTATCAGAATTATCCAATCAAAAACTCAGGATTAGATATCAAAGAAATTATATGCAGTAAAAATATATGGAACCAGGTCCAGGGCTATCAGAATTATCCAATCAAAAACTCAGGATTAGATATCAAAGAAAATATATGCAGTAAAAATCTATGGAGGCAGCAGAAGATTCTCGGCAGAGTCTGTGCATGACAGTAGTTTGTTTAGAAGTTTGCCTTCTCCTTTTTGTCAAGACTGTTATGTGGGAGATCTATATCCAGGCATATCGTTAACACGACCTATGTTTGGTTAACAAAGAATGAAAATAAATAAAATCTATAATAACTTCAAACCTTTTAGACTATGATGCCTCTTTTCTCCCCCTAACATTTTTATTCTACATTGTCGCATTCGCCATAGTGCTTTGTTACAGAGAGACAGTGTGGATGTGATGTGCATGATCATTAGTAATGGCAAAGTAGTGTACAGTTTATCATTAGAGTGGTTTACTTGGCTGCATGTTTCTATCACTCTCATTATTGCCACTTAACCCCCCCACACACACACCCGCACACACACATGCACACACACAAACTAATCACTTCAGAGCTGAGAGACCCATGTAACTCAGGGAGAGAGGTCCATGATTCATTTCTTGCTGACCTGCTTCAGCGATTCAGCGGTGGAAGCTAATACTGTACTGTACAACATGGGTACAGCTCAGTTGGTTGAGCACAGTGCTTGTAAATCTATTCGTTGTGGGAATCTTACCATTGTGACTACTCATCCTGAGGCTAAATTGCTACCACACACTGTATGTTTACGTAGATAGAGCCTACACTGTGCTTCAAAGTGGGACTTGAAAGGGGTATGAAAGAAGCTGGAGGAGGCCGAGGATGGAGTGAGACTGTTAAAGTGGTGTATGAGGTTCCATCCTTAGTTGTTTTAGGAATTTAACAAATCTTAGCTCAACAGGACAAAAGAGTAAAACTGGGATCTTTTATGGGCTTAGAATTATATTTGTAGCATATTCAATTCAAAATGTCACCTACACTGTTGATTCAACAGTAGTGATTGGCATTTCTTAAACTGGTCAATTTGATTCCCAATTGGCTTTTCATACAAATTGGTGATAAAATTGAAATTGGAAACTTTTAAAGTTAAGCAGTAATTGCATCAGACTGTGCAGTGCACTTTGAAATACGAGATATAAAAATTTATTCTGCAATATATTAGCCCTCTTCATTTTAAAGCCTGTGTATACAGTATATGCACTGTCAAGCTAAAATGGGTCACTGATTTGTACTCTCTCTGTGTCTAGGTTGGTACTTTCTCTCCTCTGCTGTGTCTAGATGTTGGGTGTCATAATGAAAGCTTATGCTTTCTGTGGTGCTGAAAGTAATGTGAGACAGGCGCAAGGGATGCACGTTGAAAACAAACTTTTTATTAAGAAAACACTGGTTCAAAGTAAAATACTGCAAAAGGCAAATCATACACTTAAACACTCACAAAATAAGACAAGCAACAAGCACAATATCCGACAGCTGCTATACACAAACACAAAACTTAAATATGAAACTAATTAGAAAGTGCAGAAAGCTGGTAAATTAATAAAAGACATCGATAGGCTAACTGAAATCATTTGAAGGATCATGTGATAACAGAAAACGGGGATACATAAGAACTCACACAGGACAGTAACTGAAATAAGAGTGAACAGCTGTGGTCAAAAGTTCAGAGAATACCACAAGTATTGGTCTCCACAAAGTTTGCTGCTTCAATGTTCTTAGACCTTTTTGTCAGTAGTATAGTATACAGAAGCATTATTACAAGCATTCAAGACCTCTGCAATCCACCCTGGCATGCTGTCAATTAACTTCTGGGCCACATCCTGACTGATGGCAGCCCATTCTTGCATGATCAATGCTGGGAGTTTTCCACCTGCCTCTTGAGTATCGATCACAAATTCTCAATGGGATTAAGGGAATTAAGGATTCAGGTGTTTCCTAGCAATGGACCCAAAATTAGGATGTTTTATTCCCCAAGCCACTTAGTTATCACTTGTGCCTTATGGCAAGGTGTTCCATCATGCTGGAAAAGTCATTGGTCATCACAAAACTGATCTTGGATGGTCAGGAGAAGTTGCTCTTGGAGGACGTTTTGGTACCATTCTTTATTCATGGTGTTCTTAGGCAAAATTGTGATTGAGCCCACTCCCTTGGCTGAGAAGCAACCCCACACATAAATCATCTCAGGATGCTTTACTGTTGGCATGACACTGGACTGATGGTAGCGCTCACCTTGTCTTCTCCGGACAAGGTGTTTTCTTCTTCGCTACCCTTCTTGACACCAGGCCTTCCTCCAAAGGTTTTCGCCTCACTGTGCGTGCAGATGCACTCACACCTGCCTGTTGCCATTCCTAAACAAGCACTGGACTGGTGGTGCCCCGATCCTGCAGCTGAATCTACTTTGGGAGACGTTCCTGGCACTTGCTGTACTTTCATGGGCACCCTGATGCCTTTTTCACAACAATTGAACCTCTCTCCTTGAAGTTCTTGATGATCCGATAAATGGTTGATTTAGTTGCAATCATACTAACAGCAATATCCTTGCCTGTGAAGCCATTTTTGTGCAAAGCAATGATGGAACTTGTTTCCTTGCAGGTTACCACAGTCGACAGAGGAAGAACAATGATTTTAAGCACTACCCTCCTTTTAAAGCTTCCAGTCTGTAATTCTAACTCAATCAGCATGACAGAGTGATCTCTAGCCTTGTCCTCATCAACACTTTCACCTGTATTAATGATTATTAATGGAAAAAGGAAACTTTTGCTGGGACTGCTAAATGTTGGATGTAATGCTAACTGAAATAAGAGCATGGTTGTACTTGAAATAGGATTTGCATATAATATAAACAATATAATAATATAATAATATATATTATAATAATATTCTTTATTTCAGACCCAGGAAGATTCATATCACAATTAAATAATATACTACACATCCGGACAAATGTTTTTTTTGCATTCAAGAAAGTCACAAAAAGCATCTTCAAGGTGTGTGTGTTGTGGGTGGGGGGGGGCTGCAAAGAATGCCTTTGCGATCACCATTCTGTCATTTCTATGACCTCTGATGGGACACTTTCCATATTGATTGGGCAAACAGAACACCAGCATTGCAGCTGGGTGCTGGTGGACAGGCGGATCGATCCACTCACTGACGTGCCTCGGGGGTGTCGTGTTTCACGTCCTCTACTAGAAATGGAACTGGGAACTGTTCAAATCACCCTTGCTTTTGGTTCCAAACTGCTTGGTATGTGCTAAACAGAAAAGGCTTTGTTGGGCAGTTTTGTTTAGCCCTACAGGTTGGTATCAGTGTTATCGGTGGAGTTTTGGAATTCCCATGAGGAATTACCCTTTTGTTGTTAAATTTTAATCAAAGTTGTAAAATAGAGGTTTCAATGAGTAATTGCTGATGTGCATTAATTATGTAATTAAAAAACAGTTACTAGGTACAAAACCCTCCCCATTAACCTGCCACTGTCTTCCTGTTTTCATAAAATTCTAAGAACACTGACAGTGCTCTGGTCCAGAGTCATATCTCCCCAATGCCCAAAATCTATTGCTTGGGTTCAAATAATACATACTTATATAAAAATGATAGCTTTCCTGACACTATGGAACTAAATAGGTCACATTTTATAGTCCAGGACTAGGCTTAATGTATGTCTATGAAACCAACCCTACATTTTTAAAGGAAGAGTATATGAATGATCACCCTATAGATATTGCCAGGCTCTAAAAAAATGGTTTCTAAAACGTGAATCCACATTCTATAAAAGTGTAATCACCATGCCTCACACATGCCACCATAAATTACAATCTTAATCAAAATTAGGTTTAGGCATGAATTATGTTTTTTGAGGAAGATATACCACTCCATTTAGATATGCTAACAATCAAATGACATTCCTTTAAATGTCTTCCAAATCATTGACTTGTTTGTAAGGTGGGACTTTTCACCTGGAAAAAGATTTTGGACAGATTATCATGTGAATACAGTGCAATTTTAAAAGATTTTGGACAGATTATCATGTGAATACAGTGCACTTTGGACAGATTATCATGTGAATACAGTGCACTTTGTAAAGATTTTGGACAGATTATCATGTGAATACAGTGCACTTTTTAAAGATTTTGGACAGATTATCATGTGAATACAGTGCACTTTTTAAAGATTTCAAATAGTATTTGAGTCTTGGTCTGTTGATCAAAGATGCATGAATACAAATGTATGGCAAACACCCTAAAACAGTGTGCAAACCCCTGTAAACACACAAACTAAAACAAATGTTTGGCAAACACCCTAAAACAGTGTGCAAACCCCTGTAAACACACAAACTAAAACAAATGT
>JACXGM010015119.1:0-21572 GCA_016801145.1 Umbra pygmaea | reverse complement strand
ACTGCGCTGCTACCTCAGTGGTCTACTGCGCTGCTACCTCAGGGGTCTACTGCGCTGCTCCCTCAGGGGTCTACTGCGCTGCTACCTCAGTGGTCTACTGCGCTGCTACCTCAGTGGTCTACTGCGCTGCTACCTCAGTGGTCTACTGCAGTGTTTCTCAAATGGGGGTACGTGTACCCCTTGGGGTACTTTGGAGTACTGCAGGGGGTACATGAAATATTTGTTATTTTATTTAAAAATATGTCATGCATAATTCCTAAAATAATTATAATGTAATAATGAATGAATTAAGTGATGGACGTAGCGTTTGAAATGTTTTTGTTTAAAAAAGTTTGTTGTTTAGTGAATCTGTCACTGCCGGCACTGTATTGTACTTCTTTATTAAGAATTTTTTTTCTACCAAAAATGTTTTTGCCCTGGTCAGGTGGTACTTGGCGCTGGTCAGGGGGTACTTGGCTTTAGTATAAGTTGTATTAGTTTTAAAATTGTGGGGTCCAGAAGAATGTTCTGAGAAGAACCCCTGGTGAAAAACCACTACTTTTCCCAGGTTTTCCAGTAAGATCTCCTGGAATTAGCCTTCCTGATATAATTTTTGTGGGGAAACTTTGCCTTTTTGTCAAGTTAGTGAAAAGATTCAGCTCTAGCATGGCTGTGTTTAAGAACTGTCTTCCTCACTACAGATTGATAACCTGGACCCCCGGGGCATACAACTGGCAGCTCTGTTCATGAGTGGCGTCGACATGGCTTTACTGGCCAACGATGTGTGTGGTCAGCCAATCCCCTGGGAGCACTGCTGCCCTTGGATGTACTTCGACGGCAAGCTGTTGCAGAGCAAACTAATCCAGGCCACCCGGGACAAAGCACAGCTGATCGACCTCTGTGATGGTCAGGTATCTACTCACTGAAACCACCCTCTTAGTCCTGCCTTTAGCCAAAGATAGCCAGATAGCTCACCATTGCCACCAAAGGCTAGCCAGATAGCCCACCAGGGCAACCAAAGGCTAGCCAGATAGGCCACCAGGGGGTACATGAAATCTTTGCAAAAATGCTAATTTCAAAAATATGTCATGCATAATTCCTAAAATAATTATACTATAATAATTAATGAATTAAGTGATGGATTCTAAACATTTGAAATGAGGAATGGAAATGTTTTTGTTTAAAAAAGGTTGTTGTTTAGTGAATCTATCACTTAGGCTAGCACTGTATTGTACCTCGTTATATACTTTTTTTCTACCAAAAATGCTTTGCGCTGGTCAGGGGGTACTTGGCACTGGTAAGGGGGTACTTGACTTAAAAAGGCAATTCAAAGGGGGTACAATATTGAAAAAAGTTTGAAACACTGAGATAGCCCACCAGGGCAACCAAAGGTATTTTGCATAGAAAACTTTTCTGTACTGTCGTCAGTCCTTATATGGAAAGTATATAAACATTTGTTCAATACTACTTTATCTGACAAAGTTCATGAAAATGTTATTGTCAAGCCCTTGATTCATTGAGAAAAGCCTTAACCTCTTTCACTCTTTCTGTCTCTTCATCTGTCTGAATCTTTTCCTGTATCTCTCCCTGTTTTTGTGTCTGTATATTCCCCCGTTCTATGTCTCCGGTCCTCTCTTTCTTATGTCTCTCTGTCTTCATTCCTCTCCTTTTATGTCTCTCTGTCTCCGTTCCTTTCTCTCTCTTCTTCTATGTCTCTCTGTTTCCAGGCTGATGAGGTGAACAAGGTTGAGAAGATGAGACGGAGCATCCTGGAAGGGCTCAACTTCTCTCGCCCCCCTCCCCACATTCCCTTTCCCCCACCTCCCCCCCACACTCACCCCCATGCCATGCCTTTCTATCCCCCGGGTGGTGCCTTTTGCCCCCCACCACACATGATGCCACCCCATTGCAGGGAGAGGGGAATGGGGATACCTGGTAAGATACTATACATGGATGATACTATAAACATGAAAATTTAAAAGATACTATACATGGATGATACTATAAACATGAAAATTTAAAAGATACTATACATGGATGATACTATAAACATGAAAATTTAAAAGATACTATACATGGATGATACTATAAACATGAAAATTTAAAAGATACTATACATGGATGATACTATAAACATGAAAATTTAAAAGATACTATACATGAATGATACTATAAACATGAAAATTTAAAAGATATGAAGATTGAAAAGATACTATACATGGATGATACTATAAACATGAAAATTTAAAAGATATACTATACACATCATACTAAACAGATGACATTGTCCACACCAGTGTAATTCAAATCTCTCTTCGGCGCACACCAGACGTTCCACGCTTTAGTTGTAGACGCTGAACTAGTTCACCATATTCATTATTAAGGGCCTGATAATTAGCAGATGAGTTGAATCAGGTGTGCCAACTCAGAAATAGATCAAAAACATTGAATGGCTGGTGTATTTCAAGGAAAGGGTTGAAAATCACTGGTATACACTATACTGCAGGGGTGTCCAAACCCTTCCATGGAGGGCCTAGTGTATGCAGGTTTTCACTTTTACCTTGTACAAGCCTGATGGGGTAGCTCACTAATTGGTCAGGATCTCCCCTAACCTGGCAGTCTAGATCCTAATGTGGCTAATGTGGACAAGGGGCGTTAATGTCAGAAATACTTTAAAAACATTGATAGTAGATTTTAGTTGTTTTAAAAATCGCAACTTGCATGTATTTATATGTCCCAAAAAAGTGAGTGAAACACTTGGACTGTAAAGAGCTTGATGACCACATGCTGGTGAAATAGACATTCTACCCACCAATGCCAAACACTACCTGCAATTGCCGTTAATAAAATTATGACCTATTTTGACCTGGTACTCTAGGTGGGTGCAATTAATGATGAGGTAGGCAGTAGACACTAACATTTATTTGGAGGTGAGGTAATTTTGCAATGTGATTTGAGCACTTTTACAATATCAATGGATGTAAAGTAACTTACCTAGCCTAGAAATCTAGACGCACCCTAGCGGCAGCAAATATAATTTGCAGCTAGGGTCAGTCTAGCAACTCTCCGTTGACTTGCGAGCTGGAAAAAACAAATTCTGGTCAGGCCAATCACAATGTGTATAGAGTCGGTGGGCGGACTTATGGTAATCACGGGAAAACAAATAAATGGTTGCTGTTGCTGGCGAACAGCGGTCTTTCGAATCGGCTTTGGCCGCGACTCTGGTAGACTTGGAGTTAATCTTTTCTTTGAGAAAATAAAGAACAGCACTGAAGTAATTCTTACAAAAGGAAGATGTGTTTGGAGTTTTGCCGACCGGGCACTTCTTTGCTCTGGTTGTTTGTAGCGCTAGCCTATTGCGTGCATAGGGAATTTGAAAAACAACCGTTTATCCTGCCCCTCGGATTGAGCACTGCCAATGGTGAGTTCCCAGACCCAACATCTTGATGTGGGTCTCTCTTGCCAGGCTATAACTTACCTATATTTCTTGAAAATGTCTTTGGTTTGGGTCAGAACCACATTTCTGTCTTTCTTAGCTTGTAGGAATACTGGGGTGATGGCATGTGAGTTAATGAGCTAGCTGTTATATACCTTGCATATACATACAATAGTGCTTTTAAAAATAAGTATAAAATCTGCATCTTTCAAAAAAAAAAATGTCGATTTTATTGTATTAACCTGAAATCCATCAGTATTTTGGTTAGTTATCAAAGTCATTGATGCTGTATTGTGTTGATCTCCACTGTCTTTTTTATGGTTTTCATTAGAGCTACAACTAACTATTATTTTGATAATCAATTATTCTGTCAATTATGTCTTTGATTAATCACTGAATCAGATAAAAACAGAACAAATATACATTTTTCCATTTTAGGAAACTAAACGTTATTCCAAATTGACAATTTTAACACAAATAACAGACCTAAATGTATGTTATACAACGCGTGCAAAAGATATGCTCATTTTATTAAAGTGCAAAAGAACTGGTATTTTTTTACCTTGCTGAAACGGACTTAGCTGTTAAAGACATTGTCTACAAAAGAATTCTACTGTAGCTTCTGTAGTGATGGTAGTATAATAGGTGATTCCAATCATCAACACCTGTTCCTTGTACATAATTTATTAATAATACACATTTTGCTAATTAAAATGCAGTTATGTATGACATTTGCCAGTTAATCAGCCTATAATAATAAGACATGTTGTGAAGACAGATACTGTCCTAATGTTTGACACTTTGTGCTAATACTCCTTTTAGCCGGCGACTTTTAGACCGTTCGTTTAACAGTAGTTTCAAATTTGAGAGGTGTTAAAATGTTCTGTTTCTTTTTTTCTTGTGACACCTAAACTATGCAACAATATTTGTTGAATCATCATTTCATTTTCTAATAATCTGTTTGGAAAATATATGGGATAAGTCATTGGTTTCATTAGCACAATACAATACAAACACAATACAACATTAAGTATAACAAGAAACCAAAGAATGGCGAAGTTAGATACTTGAATTAGAATCTGTTGTTTATTAACTAAGTTTGCACTAAAAAAGTTGAACATCCTCCCGTTATATTTGTGTGCACGTTTAAGCCTCTGGTAAAACAAGAGCGCCACGTATCAGAGTCCAATAATAAATGCAGACTCAACGAACACCACCGTTTTTTTTGGTGGGGTCACACCAAAGACAGAAAAAAAATCCCCATACGGCACCGTAACGCTGACACACTTGTAAATTGCAATCAACATCGTAATCAATCTTCCGCATTTTCCGCGTCTTCAAGATGGTGGACAACTGTCCTCCTCCAGCAATGCCACTAGAAGGAGGTTTTCAGTGTAGTATTCATTGACAATAGTTTGTGTGTGAAACTATCTGCTGAGCTGTCAAAGCTTTTCTTGCCAGCCCATAAACCCAAAGGTGAAAGCGACATTAGTTCTTCCTTGTTGGTACATCAATTTCCGGTTCTGGTGCCATAAGTCAAAGCACCGCACAAGTTGGATAATTTAAACTTTTGCGACACAGACGCCGCACCCCATCCACATTTTGCATGATCCGGTAGATTTGCCTCAGCGGTACGGCTTGCTTTCTATTGAAATGAACGGACTTCCGCCGGAACACAACCAGTTTGCTGTGCCTGGTGTGATTATAGCATAGCATCCAATGATTGCGTAGCATTCTGCGCTTTGTGTGTGACGTGGTTACTTGTTTATTTTTTTTAGAGCACGGAACATTACAGAATAGCCTAATTGTATCATATTTGCATTACATCCCTCATATCCGTAACTATACACATTTTGTCTTTTTCTTCATTGACTTGAAGCCTATGGGGGCTTAAATGTGGGATATAACTAGCCTTTTATTCGTATGAAGCGCACTATATGTCTATGGTACCGCGCTATATGTCTATGGTACCGCACTATATGTCTATGGTACCGCACTATATGTCTATTGTACCGCAGCTCAAGGCTGGAGTTCTCTCAGACTAGCTCTGTGAAACCCAATCAAATATGCACCTCGACAGAAATGTGTCTTTTTTGACACTTTTTTTTTGGAGTAAGTTTCCATAATTTTGTAAAATTCATTTATCTCTAATCCGAAGCAAGTAATGCTTAAAGTAGCCCAAATAACAACATATTATACGTTTGACAATTCACCCGTCACAGTGGATGGTAGAAGGAAAAGTTACCTGACAATGTGAAAAAGTGACAGCTAGTTCCGCGATGCAGCAACCCAACGAATAGATAATAACAATTTTAATAATCAATATTTCTTATCGATTTGGTGTTGCAGCCCTAGTTTTCATGATTAAACTCCATTTTAATTAGAGTTCAGGTGTCTGGAGTTTGTGTAGATGTTTGATTTCACAACGTGTTTGTTTGTCCATGCCGTCGGTCCCTGGTCAGCAGGTATTCCCAGCATGTCCTCTCAGGGAGGGAAGTTGGAGGTAGCAGGCATGGTGGTGGGACAGTGGGCTGGCAGCAGACGTGGCCGAGGAGGCGTCCCGATACAGGTGGTCTCTGTGGGGGGGACAAACAGAGGGTAAGAGCCTGGAGGTCTTTTGCCTGTTTCTGTCTGTTTGTTTTTTACCATTTCACATTTTATTTTTAGTCATTTAGCAGTGGGGCGATAATTCAATATTTACTCAACATGGCAAATCAAATATAGATTGTATTTAAGTGTTCATGATATTGTTCATATTCTCTCACTAATAATAACTACCTCCCCTCTAAACTGCATGTGTGTTTCTTTTTATTATTATTGTGTTAACTTCATGTTTCAAAACAGTTATGTGGGTTGTGTGTTTGTGAACGTGATTGTGTGTTTCTAAAAGGGTTTTGTGTTCTTTAGGCGTCCACGGGGAGTGATCTCCACTCCGGTTATCAGGACCTTCGGTCGAGGAGCTAGATACCCTCTCAGAAACTTCAAGAGCCAGGGGCTGTACCAGGTGAGCAATCTCCACAGCATTTCCTTTTTTGTGCTAAAAAACTATGAAAAGGTGTTTTTTTGCTTAACTGATTCCTGATATAGGCTTGTTTCCAGTAAATGGGTTACTGCCTTGCTGGATCACTCAGATGAGCTTTATTTTCACTGGCCAATTGTCTTTGAGCTTTATTTTCACTCGCCAATCGTCTTTAAGCTTTATTTTCACTGGCCAATCGTCTTTGAGCTTTATTTTTACTAACCAATCAATTACTATGAGGGACCAGAATATCTAACAGTTCCAAAATCAGAGGTAAATTATTAAGCAAGATAATAAGAAATAGAAAATTAACAAATACATATGTCTCCATAAATGATAGTGTAAAACAAAGAGCACAGGTAATGAGAGTAACTGGGTGATTAAACTATTTACACCACGTTCCAAATTATTATGCAAATTGGAATTAAGTGTCATAAACATATATAAACATCTAAGGTGCAGATGGCTCAGTGGTTAGGGAGTCAGACTTGTAGTCAGAAGGTTGCCAGTTCGATTGCCGACTGAGCTAAATGTCGTTGCGTCCTTGGGCAAGACACTTCACCCTAATTGCTCCCAGGTCATTGCTGTAATAAGAAATTGTTCTTAGACAACTTACCTGGTTAAATAAAGTTTAAATTAAAAAAATATAAATTCAACCCTACTGAGAACCTTTGGAGCACCCTCAAGCAAAAGATCTATGAGGGTGGGACGGGCAGCATGAGATGGTGCATTGTCATGCATGAAGATAATGACTCTATGTACTTTGCCGAGGTCATTTTCATATCTTCAGGGACCCTAAAGGGGCCTACCAGCTAAGGCTGGGTGATATGGCTGAAAACTCTATCACGATATAAGTGTTTTATATCGGTCGATATCGATAATTATTAATCTGTTTTATGACCTATTTATAATAAGAAGGAGGAAAAAAATATATTGAATTGAAACATTTTTATTTTAAATTTAACCTTCCAGTCATTATAATCCCCTCAGTTATAAAGGCAGAAATGTCAACACAACCATGGAAAACACTCAAATAATTAAAATGTAAACATAAGTCTAAAATCGCAATGAACACTTAACAATTATCTGTTACACCAAGGTGCCAAATTAAAGAGTACTTAAGAAATGCTTAATAAAGTGTAATAAAATAGTGCAAAGTGTTAAATATAAACATAGAGACACCTGAGAAGGTGGTAAAACAAGTTTGTGGTATTACCAGTCTTGATGGGGTTGACGGTTTTGCATAATTTGCAGACGACATTGTTCTGACTACGGTCAGACATAAAATGCAAAAAACTGCCATACTGGCGAGCCAACTTTTCCTGTTTTATCAACAGTTTACTCGCTCGCTGCGGCACTCATTTTCCAATTATCAGTTTCAGTTACTGAAGAATCCAACACGAGACAACAATATTGCTTAACCAAACTTGATACTGTTACATGATTGGCTGTTAGCGTATCGATCGCTATTGCCTTTGTTATTGCAACCAAAATTGCTTTGCAACCTCTTCTTCTGACAAAGAAAAGGAAATTATCTAACGTTTTATCGGACGCATTTTTTATGGATATTGATTACGTGTCTATTTAATAGACATGTAATAGATGCTTTAGCAGCTCCGCACCCCCTCCCCTGACAGATGCTTTAGCAGCTCTGCACCCCCTCCCCTCACAGATGCGGAATGGTGAAGGGATGTTTTTTTGCACTGCTCATCCAACAAGGAACCCTTTAGTCAGATAACCTGAATTATCTATCCCAAATTCCGGGCAGGGCATTGCCAATTTGCGCTGCCTCGTGCATGAAATTCTGGGCAAAGTCAGAGAACTCATAGTCAGGCTTGAAGCACTGACTATTATAATGTAGTTTGTCCTGCAAGGCTGCGACTTAGCCTATGCCACGCCACTGCTCAAAAGACAGGTTCACTATTTATTTGTATTACACATACTAACGGAAAACGTTGCATCGTGAATTACAGCTGGATACTTTAGTTCTCTCATCCAATACTCACTGTTTCACTTTAAAGCTTAATTTAATCATGTGGGCACATCACCCCCATGTGAGCTTGTTGGACATCCCATTTGAACATTTGTGAGGTCAGGCACTGATGTTGGATGAGAAGGTCTGGCATGCAATTGCCATTTCAATTCATCCCAAAGGTGTTCAATGTGGTTCAGGTCAGGGCTCTGTTTAGGCCAATGAAGTTCCCAAATATCCAACTCATTGAACCATGTCTTTATGTAACCCGCTTTGTGCGGTTTTGGATGGAACAGGATGGCCTTTCCTAAACTGTTGCCACAAATTTGGAAGCGTCCAATTATCTAAAATGTCCTTGTATCCTATAGTACCCTTTACTGGAACTAAAGGGGCCGAGCTCAAACCCTGTACAGCACCAGACCAGTATCCCTTGTCCGACATTTAGTACGGGTGTCCACATACTTCTGGATATTTTGTTATCCATGATGAGTTTTCCACCGGAGAAACCCCTAACACTGTTTCTTTACTGAAAGATCACACAATAATAACATGAATAACTTGTTGGATTCACTTAGTCAAAAATGTAAAAAGACTGAAACGTAAGTGCTCCCCATTTAAAAGATAGATTATAAAAGCCGAATCACAATGCTCAGGAATTAAATGCTGTGGTTTGAGTAACGGGTTGACACGATACTGCAGTACTAACATAAGACCCTGAAAAGGCTTCCTGCTTAAAAGAAAAGAAACTAACAGCTTTGGTTTTGTGTGTGTGTGTGTGTGTGTGTTACACCCTCTACTTTTCTCGTATCATGTCTTCATGTAGCTTGAATCCATTCATTATGTCTGGGCTCAGAGCCAGGTGTGTTTCTGCACCCTGTGGAAGAACATCAGCATCCTAACATCTGGCTCAGACCCGAGGGCGGCCCCTGAGCTACCCCGAGGGCGGCCCCTGAGCTACCCCGAGGGCGGCCCCTGAGCTACCCCGAGGGCGGCCCCTGAGCTACCCCGAGGGCGGCCCCTGAGCTACCCCGAGGGCGGCCCCTGAGCTACCCCGAGGGCGGCCCCTGAGCTACCCCGAGGGCGGCCCCTGAGCTACCCCGAGGGCGGCCCCTAAACTACCCCACCCCGAGGGCGGCCCCTGAGCTACCCCACCCCGAGGGCGGCCCCTGAGCTGAGCTACCCCGAGGGCGGCCCCTGACCTACCGGCACATTGATTTACAACCCATTATTTTGGGATCACAAAGTCACATCTTATATTGTTCTCTTAAGTGCATCAAGAGGTTTATAGTGACAAGAACTTTTTGGAATTTAACTTTGGTCTTGTGGCCTGGTCTTGATCTACTGGTGTTTTTGTGAGGAACTAGTGGTGTTTTTATAACAAGAAGAAATGTCTCATGTCTCTCTCATCGTCTCTTTCTAGCAGAGTAAGCCTGCATTCTCAGCCAGTGAGTTGACTGAGAGGAAGATACCCAAGACAGTGGAAGGGAAATGCCCTGCTCTGCTGCCTTCTGAGGGCTCCAACGCCATTGAAAACGGAGTGGACGACAAGGTGAAGGAGGACAGTGTGGATAAGCAGCTGAACGGTCAAACGGAGGAGGAGAGCATGGGTTTGATGATCCAACCAGGAAGTGCCTTTAGTAGTGACTCCAAGATGTGCAATACTAACCCTCATTTAAATGCACTGAACATGGAAAGCACGTCTCTCAGAGATGCAGCAGAATATCTGAGCTTACAAACAGAAGAGTAAAAAAAAAAACTATTTTTGTAGAGGGGGGGAGTAGGATTTATGATGTTAGGAATATCTGGAGCGTTAGGATCTCTACAGCCAAGTCTCCAAATGTCACCCTGCTCAGTGTAGTGCACTACTTTTCACCAGAACCTGGCAGGCCTCCTATGGACAACATAGGTCAAAGTAGTGAACTACACAGGTAACAGAAGGCCATTTGGGACTGTCTTCTCCTTGATAGAGAACATAAGAAAATGACATGAATATCTTCTTTAATGACGTCAGGCAGACAGAATTATGATGACGTGTCCTTTAACAAGATACTTACTCTGACTAGATGTAAACAGAATAAATACTACCAGCGTGTAGATGACCACTGAGCATTGGCTGGTCCCTCATCACTAATGTCTAGTATGGCCCCTACAGAGTGACCAGGGCCAATAGGCTGCCCCTAAAGCTTATGTCTGAAGTAGTACACTATGTAGGGATTTAGGCTCAGTGTCCCAAATGGTGCAGTCTCAAACTGGTGAACAGGACATTTAGTTTATCTTTCTTCCTAATCTATAATGGAATGCTTTTATTTGGCTCACTTAGTTTATTTTAGCTGGCTTGAGATGCTCATCCAGTATTTACTGAACACCTCTAATATTTGTCATTGTAACTTTGTGTTGTCACAGTAAATAAATGGGTAAAAACTAATTTAAATATATATATATATATCTCAGAAAATCAGAGCCATGTTATCTGTCCAATTGGCCGACTATTCTCCTCTGGTGTAGTGCACCATAAAGGGACTAGGGTGTGATGTGGAACTCAATCTTCACTGGATTATCACAGCTTGACCCAGTGGGTTTCTCTACTTTATATTTATGTTAAATACAGCTCTGATCAGATCTGGAGACGTTTAAATTAATTACTGTATTAGATTCAAAACTCCTGCAGCTTTCAGTTACCTGGCCTATATGTCATATTTTTAGCTGTTATAAGAAAAGCATTTCAGGAAACATTTTTATTTAAAAAAAGAAACTCATTAAACCGTTATTGAACCAACCAGCAACACAGATACCAAGCGTCAGCGGTCAGTGTGGTTTCCTTGACGATCAGATGTAGAACATTTAAACTGTAACGGTCTGTTTTCCGCTCAACTTTCTGCATGGTTCACAATTTTAAAAGGTGTGTAGTTCTCATGCATGTAGTCCTCCAACCCTTGTTGACATACCGAGTATAGTGGCCATTGGCTATTCGAAACACGGAGGCTAATATTCAGTCATAGTTCTTCAATGCATAACCAAGCTGTTCTAACTGTATTAGTCGCCAACTGATCTGCTGAAACCCTTTAAATTTATTGTGGTATTGAATCTCTGTAGCATTTAATCCAATAACAAGATGTTATCTATTCTAGACATTTATTTGAATATCGTTAAGTCTGGTGTATTCCTTACTGTAAACAAGCCTGTTCTCTGTTGCTGTTTTCGGCTACATTCATATTAGTAAAACCTCTCTAGATTACACAAATATGTCTGCTTCCCAACAGGCACCTCATCCCTATGTACGGTAGTGCATTACTTTTCACCAGAGCACGGTAGAACATACAAGGAAGAGTTTTAGTTATTCTCCATATAAAAGTCTACGTTGACAATGTAGCTATTTGGATTGCCCTGCTCAAAAGTAGTACAATATATAGAGAATGTGTGCTATTTCTGAAGCAGAAATATATAAAACCGTGTCATAAAAAGATTGTTTCTGAACAAGACCCCTTTATGTAGCTGAAACGTGTCAGCACGCTGCTTTATACGCTCCGCCCTCAGAGAGAATTCAGTGTAAAGCATTTCGATGTTTACTTTAGTGTTTGATTACGACTTATTGTACTTCTAAACCAGAATCATTAATAACTACTTTTCCATGTAATTCTCCTGAAGCTTGTGGTCACTTTAGTGAACAAAGAACCGGTGTCACCCCAACCCCGCTATATACTAGGAGACCTGTATGTAACAGCTATAGATACCTTGACGTAAGTTGACAGAGTTTATTTCCTAACTCACGGGCTGTCAAAGAATGAACTACCGTTGGTTTTTATAGATTGCTGATGATGGATTCAGGTATGTGTGTCTGAAGGCAATTGAATGCAACTTACAATGCTTAATAAAAGTATATTCTTTTAGTATAACTGAAGTGTATTTGTTTTTTTGTATGTCGAAATATTTGTATGTCATATATTTGCATTATATTTTCATGTCATGCATTATATAGCTAGTTTAAAAATGTATAACCTATTGCAAAATTTTAAACGTTCGCTCGTAATATGGATTTCCCCCTCAATTACACTACAAAGACATGACTATGGGGCTAGCCTAACTTTCGAATATTTTACACTACTATTGTGTATTTCAATAAACGCGACTTTTGATGAAAATTGCTGTTACGACAATTGCAGAAGTGTGATTAGTTATTAATACATAATAAAAACTTGCACTTTAAAAGAAATTATCAGTCTTTCCATTTCATCTAGTAGCCTAATTGTATGCCACATAATGGATAATAAGATTGCCTTCTATTTTATCCTACTTAAAATTAAATTAATACTGAAATTGGTAAATATATATAGGTTCCATTACAGGTTTAATTTTTATGGACAATCGGAGATTGTGTAGATATGTCTGAATTATACTATGACGCCTTGTTAATTACCTGCGGTAATTAAAAAACAGCCATATATGTTTTAATAAAATAACATTTATGTTATTGCATGAGAAGATTATAGCCTAACCGAGTTGGCGGCGTGTCTTGTCCGTACTATGTCCCGCGGTGTTACGGACACAATCAGTATTTGATCTGGTGATAACCGGGACATTGCTCGAATCCGGTTGCTCTCTACACACGCTCGAGCCTCACGGTTTGGAACGTCCCGGGATCCCCGTTGAAACAGCTGCGCCGCTAATGAGATTCATTCATCTGCTGTGAGGCAGAACGAATTCACGGTTCTACACGCTGACGTAACATATATTACAATGCAACAAGGATACATTTTCTCTGGTTTATGAGCGTCTCAGTACTGTACAGGCACCAGGGGGCAGGAAAACAATGATGTACTTCAGGAACATTAACGTGATCGACTTCGCCGCTACATCAGTACGATAATAACGAACTCTGCAACATCAGCGGAGGATGGACTTCTGGATTTAAATTTGTGTGCAGCGGATCGGACTCGCTTCAGCTTGGGGAAGATCTTCATATTGTTTTTGTTGCAGGAGTTCCTGCCCCGTATCCCTCCTATCCAACGTTGTTGTGAATGATCTAACATGGCGACTGTACCAGTATATTGCATCTGCAGATTACCGTACGACGTTACACAGTTTATGATCGAATGCGATGCCTGCAAGGACTGGTTTCACGGCAGGTAATGTTTTTAAACTGTTGGTTTTGATTATTTGGTGAATTTGCATTTTATTTGTGACGGTAATTTTGGCGTTTGACAGTTTATGTTGGACATTCCCTTTCCACATCTGAATTGGCACACAAGAGCGAGGCCGCTCGAAGAAGAAGGCGGAGTTAAATATAGATGACTAGATTGTGACATAAATATTTTTTGTGAATAGCACAATATTTCTCCAACCGTATAGTAGTTTAAATATTTCGCTGTATTTCGATTACTTGTATATTCTAATAATTTTACAGCCATGTCTCGGGTAGCTACAGTGAGGTCAATCGGACCCTTGCGAAGCTGAACGGCTGTAGGACAGAACTGAACAGTGGGTTTCTGGATCAGACAGTTGCGAGGCTTCAGCTTGCAATCTACATAATTTTTCACATATCCCGTCACAGTGTGGTCGTAAAATCGTGTTTTCAGTTGTTGTTTTATTGGTTTATTGGTTGGTCATGTTAAAAAAACATCTTAGGAAATCACGACCCCCTCTGACAATCATAGCTGACAATAGCGCGCTGCCCTCCAGCCAGACACTTTGAAAACCAGCCGGTTGATAGACGTTGCAGCGCTGCGGCGTTGATGGTAAATTTAACAAAATTGCCCAAAGCTTTCATCTTCACAGCTTATTTGTACTTGCGCTAAAACGTGTCACCGCTGGTCATCTGTTTCGCCCGCGGATAATGATGGAAGTCTGTGCCGCGTATTTTGTTTCCATTTTGTTACGATGTCATTTGTACATTTTAATGCACCAAAATAGGACAATTAACTATTAACGGGGCTGGGATTTTGATAATATTTTATTTCGTTAACTATTTTCAGGCGGAAATAAGTAAACAGGCGTTTCAAATTAGAGGTAGATATTTACGCGCGTTAACGTTAACCCTTTGGTGCAGCCAGGCTACAAATGCATCATTTTGTTATGCTGCCTTTCAAATTACTCTAATTGGTCAAACGCTGATAACAAATACATCACAAATCATCGATGCCAGTTTAGCGATTTGTCTTATTAGTGTGACAATCATTAAACTTCACCAATAGCATATGTGAAAGCATAAAAGTGATGCAGTAGTAATCTCGGCTGAGATACGGTAGCTACTTCTCGTAGCAGTCTGTCGTAGCCTGATGGTGATGTCACATTAGAAATTGTTCCAGTCTTGACATTGCTGAATCTACTGTAATTGCCCAATAATAGCTCGTATCCATAATTTACCCTTCATCCGTGGGGTTGCAATTGAAGAACTTTAATAAAATTCCAGTCCTAATTACACTGTTATTACAATACGCAAACAAGGGCTATCTGTTCATTCCAACATTTCTGTCTGAGGGTTCAGACCGCATACTTTAAAGCTGATGAATGTATTTACTTGATGAATAGAACAGGTATGATCAAGACCCCTGTCCACAGCTCATCCCACGTGCTCGTTATTCAGCTGTCTTATTTATACATGACTCAGTAGTAATACCAGGATGCTGTCAGGAAGTGACACGAGAGGTTGTAGAAATGACACTTCCCTGAAACATATATATTGCCCTGTATGTGTATTATGGTTAAGTGTATTATGATTTTGTGTATTATAGTGTTAGACGTTACCCTGAATGTTTATTATGGTTTAGTGTGTTATGATTTATTGTATTATAGTGTTAGATGTTACCCTGAATGTTTAGTGTGTTATGATTTATTGTATTATAATGTTAGATGTTACCCTGAATGTTTATTATGGTTTAGTGTGTTATGATTTTGTGTATTATAGTGTTAGATGTTACCCTGAATGTTTATTATGGTTTATTGTGTTATGATTTATTGTATTATAGTGTTAGATGTTACCCTGAATGTTTATTATGGTTTAGTGTGTTATGATTTTGTTTATTATAGTGTTAGACGTTACCCTGAATGTTTATTATGGTTTAGTGATAATGATTTTGTTTATTATAGTGTTAGACGTTACCCTGAATGTTTATTATGGTTTAGTGATTATGATTTATTGTATTATAGTGTTAGATGTTACCCTGAATGTTTATTATGGTTTAGTGATTATGATTTTGTGTATTATAGTGTTAGATGTTACCCTGAATGTTTATTATGGTTTAGTGTATTATGATTTATTGTATTATAGTGTTAGACGTTACCCTGAATGTTTATTATGGTTTAGTGATTATGATTTATTGTATTATAGTGTTAGACGTTACCCTGAATGTTTATTATGGTTTAGTGTGTTATGATTTATTGTATTATAGTGTTAGACGTTACCCTGAATGTTTATTATGGTTTAGTGATTATGATTTTGTGTATTATAGTGTTAGACGTTACCCTGAATGTTTATTATGGTTTAGTGTGTTATGATTTATGTATTATAGTGTTAGATGTTACCCTGAATGTTTATTATGGTTTAGTGTGTTATGATTTAGTGTGTTATATAGTTAGACATTACCCTGAATGTGTATTATGGTTTAGTGATTATGATTTAGTGTGTTATATAGTTAGACATTACCCTGAATGTTTATTATGGTTTAGTGATTATGATTTAGTGTGTTATATAGTTAGACATTACCCTGAATGTTTATTATGGTTTAGTGTGTTATGATTTAGTGTGTTATATAGTTAGACATTACCCTGAATGTGTATTATGGTTTAGTGATTATGATTTAGTGTGTTATATAGTTAGACATTACCCTGAATGTTTATTATGGTTTAGTGTGTTATGATTTAGTGTGTTATATAGTTATAGACATTACCCCGAATGTGTATTATGGTTTAGTGCATGTTAGTGTTTGACATTACCATGAATGTGCATTATGATTTTTTTTATTCTAGAGTAAGACATAACTCTGAATTTGTTTTATAGTTTTTTGTATTTTTCGAGTAATATATTTTTCTGAAGGTGTATTATGGTTTAATGTATAATAGATTTAGACATTACCCAAAATGTGTATTATGGTTTAGTGTGTAATAGAGTTAACACCTGAAGGTGTCAGTTGTTTGGATTTTATCACCTGTTTCTTAATGCTTGCATATTGCTAGCTGCTGTACGCTCCTCTATGCTCCTCTGTCCAACAGTGTTTCTGTATCGGGCCAGTGTAACGTCTTGTCGGTGTAGTCTGTAGGGCGTTGTCTTCTTGGTGTAGTTTTAGTAGTGTCTGTGTTTTTGTCATCCACATGCTCTCAACAACATTGCATCATGATGTTTTTTCCTAATGACTGTTATGATTTAGTGCTTGTTACTGGCTGCCTATGAAGCTGCTATGAAACTTGTTTATCAAATCTGACATGCTGTAAGTCTTCACTCTTATGCATGCTGACAAAAATCCTTAAAATGCCGTCATATCGTGGATCAAGAACAAGGGTTTTTCACTGTTCTCCCTAGGGCAGGGTTCATCAACTCCGGTCCTGGAGGGCCGAAACACTTCTGATTTTTGTTCTCTTTCTAATAAGGAACTGGTTTATACCTGGGAAATCAGGTGATTGCAATTAACTACTAGGTAAAATAAGAAACCTGAAGTGGTTCGGCCCTCCAGGACCGGAGTTGATGACCCCTGCCCTAGGGGTTGTCCTGACTAGTTGTTGTTCGGTCTAGGCTTTGTTCTTTATAGCAGTTCTCTATAGGGGTTGTTCTGTATAGGGGATGTTCTGTTTAGGGTTTGGTCTTTATAGGGGGTCTCTATAGGGGTTGTTCTGTATACAGTTAGTTTTTTCTAGTGAATGTTTTGTCTAGGGGTTGTTCTTTATAGGGATTGTTCTTTACAGGAGTGTTCTTTCTAGGGGTTTTTCTGAATATGCGTTGTTCAGTCTAGTGGTTGTTCTGTCCAGTGTTTGTTCCCTTTAGTTTTTTTCTGTATAGGTGGTGTTCTCATTTGGGTTTGTTCTGTCCAGGGGTTGTTGTATTTAGGGGTTGTTCTGACTAGGGGTTTTTTACTCAATGGGTTGTTCTGTCTACGGGTTGTTCTGTCTAGGGGTTGTTCTGTCTAGGGGTTGTTCTGTCTAGGGGTTGTTCTGTCTAGGGGTTGTTCTGTCTAGGGGCTGTTCTGTCTAGGGGCTGTTCTGTCTAGGGGCTGTTCTGTCTGAACAATGTCCTACATCATTGCAGAATTGCTATTTTGTCATTTTCATGTCTGCAATGTGTTTAGTAAAAAAGGCAAAAGTAATTTCGATGCACGATAGCTCCGGCTCTGATAAACCCACATGGATGAGCAAACACTCATTCTTTTCGGCTGATCTTTTTCATTCCAACGGTACTAAGTTTTAGTTGCTAGCATATACGGTTCGCAAGATAATCGCGATAAATCGCGCTTGACGCTCTAGGGCGTCGGGAGACTGTGGAGGGTAAAAACGCCTCGCGGGCCAGATCAAAGGACCCGGCAGGCCGCATCTGGCCCGCAGGCCTTAGTTTGCCCACCTCTGGTCTAGAGGTTATGTCTCGGGGTAGTTCTGTCTCGGGGTAGTTCTATCTCGGGGTAGTTCTGTCTCGGGGTAGTTCTGTCTCGGGGTAGTTCTGTCTCGGGGTAGTTCTGTCTCGGGGTAGTTCTGTCTCGGGGTAGTTCTGTCTCGGGGTAGTTCTGTCTCGGGGTAGTTCTGTCTCGGGGTAGTTCTGTCTCGGGGTTGTTTTGGCTAGGGTTTATTCTTTTCTGTCTAAATTTTGTTCTTTCTAGGAGTTGTTCTCTATAGGGGTTGTTTTCTATAGGGGTTGTGTTCTATAGGGGTTGTTTTCTATAGGGGTTGTTTTCTATAGGAGTTGTTCTCTACAGGGGTTGTTCTTAATAGCGGTGTTCTTTCTAGTGGTTTTTCTGACTATGCTTTGTTCTGCCTAAATTTTGTTCTTTCTAGGGGTTGTTCTCTATAGGGGTTGTTTCGTCTAAGGGTTTGTTCTATCTAGGGTTTGTTCTATTTGGTTCCTTATTTCTATTTCACTTAATGTGTTGACTTAAATATTTTCCCTCTGATGCTCCAAAACAGACGTAAAAATATCACACTTTCTCTGTATTTTACGTTAGCTAGCTACCGTAAATGTAGGCTACTTTTAAAATGGCATATTTTCCCGACTTTTTTCCCGGAGTTTGCGAGATCAAATCCAGATGGAAGCTTTGTGTGAGTTTTGTTCTTTATTCCAGCATTATTTAAACGTGTTGCACATTATATATATTTTTTGTAATGTTAACCCTAATCCTAACGTTAACCTCTGTAACCACATGGCTAACCTTAACTGTGAATGTTAGAATATAATTTTGATAGCTATGGAATGTACGGAATGTGTGGAATGTTATTGCATGAGCTGGCGAAATGAAACATGCAGGTACAACGTAATAGAAGGACGAGAATATAGCCGAATAACAAAACGTGCACCTGAAACGTAAAAACACCCATAAATATGTTGGGATACAACGTGAATCATGTTTTCAAAATAGTTTCCTGAGAATGTAATTTGGGAGAACGTCTGAGATATACGGTAACGCAAAATAATAAATCAGGAGATGTGTCGTGTCTTGCCAGCGAAGGCAAATATGGGAATTTTTCTGCAAAAGAACTGCTAAAGTTTCAAGATGGTTTAGTTAGCATGCCAACTCAACATTTATTTTGTTGTTACTTGTCAATAGTGTAACTGTTGTTTATTGTTAAATTATTGTAGTTATGTGTTAGGTGACTTAGGTGTACTTTCAAAAGATTATATATTGTTAAGTTTAAATAATTTTAAATAAAAGAGCCTTTAATGTCATTTTTCAGTTGTTCAAGAATCGGTTTAGGAATCGTTTAGGAATCGGAATCGTTTTAAAAGTACCGGTTCGGCATCTGTCGTGAAAATCCAAATGATACCCAACCCTAGTTCAATCCAGGGTTTGTTCAATCCAGGGTTTGTTCAATCTAGGGTTTGTTCAGATTAGGGGTGGTTCCGTCTAGGGGTGGTTCCGTCTAGGGGGGTTCCGTCTAGGGGTTGGTTCCGTCTAGGGGTTGGTTCCGTCTAGGGGTTGGTTCCGTCTAGGGGTTGGTTCCGTCTAGGGGTTGTTCCGTCTAGGGGTTGTTCCGTCTAGGGCTTGTTCCGTCTAGGGCTTGTTCCGTCTAGGGCTTGTTCCGTCTAGGGCTTGTTCCGTCTAGGGGTTGTTCCATCTAGGGGTTGTTCCATGTAGGCAAGGCAAGTTTATTTATATAGCACATTTCATACACAATGGCAATTTAAGGTGCCTTACATGAAAAGGAAAACATAAGAATATAAAACCGTTAAAAATTAAATTAAAACAATTAAAAGAAAAATAATTAAAATAATACAGTTAAAAATGAAAATAAGAGAAAGAAAAATAATTAAAATAGTACCAATAAAATATTGCGCAATCAATTCAGACTTACCACAGTGGTCGTTCAGTAATTGCATAGCTAAACAGATGTGTTTTGAGTCTGGATTTAAAGATGACTACTGTTGGAGCACATCTGATCTCTTCTGGGAGCTGGTTCTAGCTGCAGCTGGCATAGCAGCAAAAAGCAGATTCTCTGTGTTTTGAGTGATTCCTTGGTATTTCTAGCTGATGTGATCCTAATGATCTGAGTGATCTGTTGGGTTTATATTCAATGAGCATATCTGCAATGTATTTAGGTCCTAGGCCATTGAGTAATTTATATACCAGTAATAATACTTTACAATCAGTCCTAAATGTAACTAGGAGCCAGTGTAGAGACCTGAGAAGTCTGGAAACAAAGCATCTAATTCTTGCATTATTTTTTAGATGATAATATGGTGATTTAGTTACTGCTTTAACATGAGTACTGAATCTAAGGTTCGACTCCAAAATCACACCAAGATTCCTGACTTGAACTTTAGTTGTTTGACCCCTAGCGTCAAGGTATGATGTCACCTTGAGAACTTAATCTTTGTTTCCAAATGCAATGACATCATTTTTCTCTTTAACTGAAGAAAGTTTTGGCACATCCAACTGTTAACTTCATTAATGCATTTGCACAGGGAGTCAAGGGGACTGTAGTCGTTAGGCGATAGGGCGAAGTAGATCTAGGTGTCGTCTGCATAGCTGTGGTAAGCAATTTGTTTCTTTTTCATTATTTGGCTCAGTGGGAGCAAATACAGGTTGAATAGGAGTGGCGCAAGAATTGAGCCTTGTGGGACTCCCCATGTCATGGATGTCCACTCAGACTCATGGTCACCTATACTCACATAATAACCTCTCCCTTCTAGGTATGACCTGAACCATTTTAGGACCATCCCAGAAAGCCAGACCCAGCTTTTCAGCCTGTCAAGAAGTATGTTGTGGTCAACAAGGTCAAATGCAGCACTGAGGTCGAGTAGTACCAGCACTGGTAGTTTGCCTGTATCTGTATTGAGGCGAATATAAATTATTATCTTTACGAGCGCTGTCTCTGTACTGTGATGTGTTTGTTCCGTTTAGGGGCCGCTCTGTCTCGGGGCCGCCGCTCTGTCTCGGGGCCGCCGCTCTGTCCAGGGGCCATTCTGTCCAGGGGCCGTTCTGTCATTGTGTTGTGAGTAGGATAAACATTTTCTCAGGGAACCCCTGCCAGTCAGTATCTGTATTTGAACTCTTCAACAGAAAACATTTAATTCAACTAGTTAATGAATGATCAAGTCTGGGACTTGGTCAGTCTATTTTATACTATTCAGTGACAGAACTCTGGTAAACTGTCAGATGGTCTCCTTAGAGATCTACACTATGACAGTGAGCTACAGAGAATGATTATGACAGTGAACAACAGAGTATGGCTATGAAAGTGAACAACAGAGCATGGCTATGAAAGTGAGATACAGAGTATGGCTATGACAGTGAGCTACAGAGTATGGCTATGACAGTGAACTACAGAGTATGAATATGGCAGTGAACTACAGAGTGTGGCTATGACAGGGAACAACAGAGTATGGCTATGAAAGCGAGCTACAGAGTATGGCTATGACAGTGAGCTACAGAGTATGGCTATGACAGTGAGCTACAGAGTATGGCTATGACGGTGAGCTACAGAGTATGGCTATGACAGTGAGCTACAGAGTATGGCTATGACAGTGAGCTACAGAG